>VZTQ01006790.1:0-26752 GCA_013400755.1 Pelecanoides urinatrix | reverse complement strand
GGGGACAGGTCATACAGATGTATGGGTGTATTACAAAACTCTATGAATATGTAACGTTTTACTGTATATATTTATGGTGAGTGCCACGTTGCGGCACGCACGTCTTTGGTGGGGCTCTCCCCCATGCCGCCCAGTGCTGAATAAACATACCTACTTTACAATCTTACAGATAGTGGAGTCTGTTTTCCGTAAGTCACAAAGATGATTAAGGGACTAGGAAAAGCTGAGAGAGATGGGAACATTCAGCCTGCAGAAAAGAAAGCTCGGGGGCAGGTGGTGAATCTTATCAATGTATATAAATACCTGAAGGGAGGGTGCAAAGAAGGTGGACCCAGGTGGTGTCAAGTGACAAGAGAAGAGGCAATGGGCACAAATTAAAACACAGGAGGTTCCCTCTGATCATCAGGAAACGCTTTTTTACTCTGAGTGTGACTGAGCATTGACACAGGTTGCCCAGAAAGGTTGTGGAGTTTCCATCCTCAGAGATATTCAAAAACCATATGGATATGATCCCGATGGACATGAAATTGAACATGAGCCAGAAATGTGCCCTTGTGGCAAAGAAGGCTAATGATATCCTGGACTGCAATAGCAGGAGTGTTGCCAGCAGGTTGAGGGAGAGGCTACTTCCCCTCTACTCAGCACTGGTGAGGCCACACCTGGAGTACTGTGTCCAGTTCTGAGTTTCTCAGTACAAAAGAGACAGAAACATAATGGAGGGAGTCCAACAAAGGGTCATGAAGGTGATGAAGTGACTGGAGCATCTCCTATAAGGAAAGTCTGAGAGAGCTGGGCTTGTTCAGCCTGGAGGAAAGAAGGCTGAGGGAGATCATACCAATATGCATATTGGTACCTGATGGCAAGGGGGAAGCGAAGAAGACAGAGCCAGATTCTTCTCAGTGATGCTCAATGAGAATCCAAGAGGCAATGGCACAAATTAAAATAAAGGAACTAGCATTTAATCATAAGAATATTTTTTATTATTATTCTATTTTCTTTTATTTTTGTGTAAGAGGGGTTGATCCCTGGAACAAGTTGACAAGTGTCGTTGTGAAGAATCCATCCTTGGAAATAGTGAAAACCTGACTGGTTTCCCATGGTCCTGGGAAACCTGCTTTAGCTGACAATCCTCTGAGCAGCAGGGTTGGACCAGATTATCTCTAAAGTTGTCTTCTAAACTCAACTGTTCCCTGATTCCATTCTTCAATAAATTAAAATTCTGCAGTGTTAAAGCAAACCAAATGAGATAACATGAAGGAAATATACAAGATAAATCTTGTGTAAAATAAATAAATTTTTTTTTTTAAAAAGAACAAACAACAAAAAAACCACCAACACAGAATTGTTTGTTAAAAGGCCTAGAAACATAACCTTAATTTCAAAAATACTGTCTGTATTTTATACATTGTACAATGCTCACAGCTAGCACTGAAATAAAAATATTTAAAATATTAATTTTCTTATGTTTTGCTTATAGTTCAAAGTATCAAAATGCTTTATAAATTAACTTTACACACTTATATTCAGGCAGCTAAATTAAGCCGCAAGGACAGATTTCAGCTCCAGACTTAGACACTCAAATTTAAATGCTCAAATCTATGTATACTAAGCGTGTAGATATAATCAAGGGAAAGCTAGTCTCTGATATAAGTGTCCACACACAGACGAATGAAACATCTGAGATATCCATAAAGGGTAAATACGTATGACACAAGACATACAACAGCTCCATGCCCTGGGTTGGTAACTGGAGGCTATGTGGAATAACTTATGTCACCTCAATCAATATTAAACATGCTGACACAACTTAATTGAGCTCCCACTCAGTATAGTAAAGGGAGTCTACAGCTACGGCTCCCTCCACCCACCCCAGCCCAGTGAAATGCCTTCATGTTTTGTCAACTTGCAATTAGAAGACAGCTGTAAAAGTGCTATTTTCCTTTTTTCTGTTGTTGTTGTTTATTTGTTTGTTAGTTTGTTTGTTTTTAATGTCACACTGGAAATGTTTTGGAGAGAAAATAAAGTACCACAATATAGAATTTTTCTTTCAAGAAACCCTCCTTGTTTTTTCTTCCTTTTCTTCTATCCATTGGATACTTCTCAGCTCCTGGTAAAAAAACATGGGTCCTACAAATTACATTCCTGATACATTGTCATCAGCACCTAGTATACCACCTATCCTGGTGATGGAAGGAGGCTGAGATCCTGCTTAAATAGGTAGAACTATTAAGTACAAATGTGAATATGTCAGAGTAATAAGCATGCCCCATACAGTACATTTACAGTAGTATCTGGACATGTAACGGCTCCTGCATACATTTTGCATGCATTTACAGAGTAAGGCTGAGATGGTTGCAGGGAGGCAGAGTTGTTCCCCAGTAGGTGAAATTCCACATAGGTGTTTCAGATCTCCAGTTAATGCTAAGAGCTAGGACCACTGATCTGAGCAATACTGGTAGTCATAAGAAATGTGTTGACCATGCATGTATAAAGCAGAAAAGCAACCAGACAAAGCAACCAGCAATTACTATTTATTAATATGTGAGTACATGTATATATATGTATATTTATTTATAATAATTTAAGAGGAAGAAGCAGATGTTTTCCTTTCTTTCAGACTCCTATTTTAACATTTCTTAATGTTGTCAAACACAGAGTTACCACAAACATTTAAACTCTTTATCATGTATATCTGAAATAATGTTTATGTTATTGATTAATGTCCACCCCCAAATCATCAAGCTTACACCTAGTGGATATGAAAAAATAAACATGCAAAAAAACAGTATTCAGGCATTTATAGCATATTATACTATACAAATATATAACTATGTAACTATCAGAATGATTTTCTGGAAAACAGAGAAAGAGAAAAAGATAAAAAAAGAACAATCCAGACCTTGTGCCTGCTGCCAAAGAAGAGTGCACCTTGCTAATCAGTTTTAGCTGATTTAAAGGACAGGCATGTTACACATCAATGCAAGTTATCAGACCAGGTAAATCTTACTATGTTTATTGTATTTGTGCAAAGTAAATAGAACACATTTATATCTCTGTGTATGTACATGTATGTATGTTCATGTAATTTATTAAAGTGTTATACTATCTTTTCCGCTGTCTCCTGCTGTTTTCCTCAATACTGTAATACAATGTCTTCTTTCAATTAGGTTAGTTGAAAATAAACAACTGTTTTTCAAAAGCTGCTTGTTTTCCAATAGAATGCACACTTCTTGTCCCTGGTTCAGTTTTATCATGCTGGAGGCAAAAAATGTCATTCAGTGCTGAAAATGACTAAATAATACTAGAAGTGAGGTTTTCAATGTCGTCAAAATGTGCTGTATTGATACTCACAAGCTTTTAACAACTCTAGCCTCAAAGGCATTTGCATGTACTTTTTGTGGTGTTGCTCTTAGCTAGGTTTCATACTTCTTAAACTTTGGTTTTGGGTAGATGAAAATCACTTAAAAGTGTGTTGACATGCAAGTTGCAGGGAGTTCATAAGGATAGCCACAAATGTGGTTGAATTTCTTTGTCGTTGTAGTGGGGTAAAGAAATTGTAAGAGATGGATACTCCTTTCTCAGGGAGTGAGATCAATTTCACTTCCTGGCAGTTTCTAAATTGTGTTTGCCAATTGTGACTGAAATTATGGAGACAGATGATCACTGGTCTCGACCTTTCGTTATTCCAAGGCCATCGAGTGAAGAAGTGCTGCACTGCTTTTAAGCTTTCCTGCTTTGTTTCAATTTACAGCTCTCAAGTTCCATCTCTCAAAGAGTGGAATGGAGATAAGTGTTTCTGAAATCTTTTGGATACGTGAGGTTAGCACATTAGAGATCTTGCTTTTCTTCTGTATCTTCCCTTTCTTCTATTGTTTTTGGGAGTATGATAATAAATCTTTTAGGGAAGACATGGTGAGAAGGAACATCCATCCTTTTCCTAGATCTAAACTTGCCACTTCGTTGTCTTTGCTTAAATGATTTATATAAATTAAGTATGGTATTAGGTGTAACAGACTGGCCCTAAATTGCATTATTCCTATTTGTGCTTCCTTCTTAGTAAGCCCAGTTTAAATTTTAAAAGTTCCGAGTAAATTAAATTCTCTCTAATTCATTGTTGCTTCTTTAACGTAGAATTCCTTCTTTAATGTAGAATTGTTGCTTCTTTAATGTATAATTCTTTACAGTAGACAGTTACATAGTGCTGGACAGACAACTAAAAAAAAGACAAAAAATAATTAAGGCCCTCATCACATTTAAAAACCAGTTTTCCTTTGCAAAGGAATTGTAGAAAGGCTGTAAAAATATTTAAAAAAAAAATACAAACAAAACTAACACTGTCAACATAAGCCTGCTGTTACCATTCTAGGGGAAGAAAAAAGAAAAAAAAAAAAGATTTTTTTTTTTACCAATAGAAATATGGAGGAAGGTCATAATTATTTGGCAAGTAGAAATTTACACTAGTGCAGGTCTTTGTAAGCAATACACACTTCAGTTTTAGTTTACACCAGAAAAGCTTAATGAGCCTTCCAGCTACCAAAAGATTAAGTCACTCTTACACTTTTGAAATGAGATTTACTGTTATTTTATACCCAAATAGGGACAATCAAAGGATTTCTTCTAGCTACACAGCAGAGGTTTGAAAAGCTTGGTTTCCTGCTACCAACAGGACCAGAGGTGAGAGTATCTGGGACAGTAGGTAATGCTGGGAAAGAAGGGTATGGAGAAAGACAGCAAGAGCAGCCAAACTTCTGGTATCTACCCTACCTTTTTCTTAATTTTCTGAATTTTAGATTTCTCATCCCTATATAGCCCAGAGAGTTGTGGTGAATGGAGTTAAATCCAGTTGGTGGCCAGTCACAAGTGCTGTTCCCCAGGGCTCAGTTTTGGGGCCAGTCTTGTTTAATATCTTTATCAATGATCTGGATGAGAGGATCGAGTGCACCCTCAGTAGGTTTGCAGACGATCCCAAGTTGGGCAGGAGTGTTGATCTGCTGGAGGGTATGAAGGCTCTGCAGAGAGACCTGGACAGGCTGGATCGATGGGCTGAGATCAATTGTATGAGGTTCAGCAAGGTCAAGTGCCGGGTCTTGCACTTGGGCCACAACAACATCATGCAATGCTGCAGGCTTGGGGAAGAGTGGCTGGAAAGCTGCCCGGAGGAAAAGGACCTGGGGGTGCTGATTGACAGCCAGCTGAACATGAGCCGGCAGTGTGCCCAGGTGGCCAATAAGGCCAACGACATCCTGGCCTGTATCAGAAATAGNTTGATTTCTATCTTTGTTCTAATCTATCCTATAGCTATTAACTTTTACTTTTGATAATAAAAGTTGTTTAAGACATACAGCATTTGACCTCGTTTATGTCTTAATCTCGCTCTTAGGATCACATAAAAACTCCCCTGATATTGGATCGGGACAAGGTGGGTGTTGGTCTCTTCTCCCAAGTAACTAGTGATAGGACGAGAGGAAATGGCCTCAAGTTGCACCAAGGGAGGTTTAGATTGGACATTAGGAAAAATTCCTTTACTGAAAGAGTGGTCAGGCCTTGGAACAGGCTGCCGAGAGAAGTGGCGGAGTCACCATCCCTGGAATTATTTAAAATACGTGTAGATGAGGTGCTTAGGGACATGGTTTAGTGGGCATGGTGGTGTTGAGTTGATAGTTGGACTCAATAATCTTAGAGGACTTTTCCAACCTTAATGATTCTATGATTCTATGTGTTACGAAAGTTAAAAAGTTCAGGAAGCAAGTGAAATGGCCAAGAGTCTGGTGAAGATTGACTTTGCAAAGAAAATGTAAATAACAATTCTCCTTAAAGATTTTTTAAAGAAAATAAGGACAGAAGTGAGTCACTCTTTATGAATAATGAGATGAAAATTAAGGATAATGTTAGTTACTATTGCCCCCCAGATTGATGGGTATTCAAAATTTTAAGTTTAGTTTTAAATGCACTAGCCTAGATTATAAATATAGATTATAAATGCACTGATTGATAGCTTTTCTGAAGGATGTAAGTTTAAGCAATAAAAGCTATCTTATATGAGATTAGCAAAAAATGTAAATCTCTTATTGCAGGGTTTGGCGGGTTGAGTTTGGCCAGATGCCAGGTGCCCACCCAGTCACTCTATCACTCTCCTCCTCATCTGGACAAGGAAGATAAAATATAACAAAAGGCTCAAGATAAGGACAGGTAGATCACTCATCATGGGCAAAACAGACTCCACTCAGGGAAATTAATTTAATTTACCCCCCCCCCCATCACAGTAGGGTAATGAGAAATAAAAACAGATCTTAAAACAAGTTCCTCCACCCTTCCCTTCTTCCCACACTCAACTTCACTCCCAATTTGTCTACCTCTTACCCCTGTGTGGCACACAGGGATGGGGAATGGGGGTTGCAGTCAGTTCATCACACGTTGATTCTGCCACCCCTTCCTCTTCACACTCTTCCTCTGCTCCAGCATGGGGTCCCTCTCACGGAAGACATTCATCCAAGAACTTCTCCCACATGGATCCTTCCCAAAGACAGACCTCCACGAACTTCTCCAGCATGGGTCCTTCCCACAGGTTGCAGTTCTTCACAAACGGCTCCAACATGGGTCCTTTCCATGGGGTGCAGTCCTTTAGGAATGGACTACTCCAGCTTGAGTCCCTTATGAGGCCACAGGTCCTGCAAGAAGGTCTGTCCAGTACGGGCTCCTCTCACAGGGCCACAGGTCCTGCCAGGAGCCTGCTCCAGAGTGGGCTTTCCATGGGGTCACAGTCTCCTTTGGGGCACATCCACTTGCTCCAGCGTGAGGACCTCCATGGGCTGCAGGGGACAACCAGCTTCACCATGGTCTTCACCATGGGCTGCAGAGGAATCTCTGCTCCTGCACCTGGAGCGCCGCCTCCTCCTCCTTCTTCACTGACCTTGGTTTCTGCAGAGTTGCTTCTCTCACATATTCTCATTCCTCTCTTCTCACTGCTGTTGTGCAGCATTTTTTTCCCCCTTCTTAAATGTTATCTCAGAGGTGCTACTACTATCCTGATGGGCTCAGCCTTGGCCAAGGGCGGGCCCATCTTGGAACCGGCTGACATTGGGTCTGTCGGACATGGGGGAAGTTCCTGGCATCTTCTCACAGAAGCCACACCTGTAGCCCCCCCACTACCAAAACCTTGCCATGCAAACACAATACACAGGGAAACTGGGACCTTCAGATAATCTCCATCTAGAACACTGAAACAAGTATATTAAATTTCAAGTCTATTAGAAGGACTTTAAATGAATTGTCAATTGGGGTGACAATGATGAATAAAGATAGTGAATGTATGTATATTCAGGAAGAGAGAAAAAGAGCTGGCCAAATAGCTCAGTAATTTAAGTCAATACTCTACAGTGTATTAATAGATTTAGAAGAAAAGACTAGCCAAAGGTAGAGTGGCAATATGAATATTATGATTTTTATTGAAAGAGGGGTTATCAGGATTAAGAGGCTGTTATAATCCGGCTGAGTATTTTAACTTAGTGAGCTTGAAGCATAAGGAAACGAATCTTTATGGAATCTGAAGTTGACATAACAGTTTGGAGAACTGCTAGTGTTGAAGAGACATAGATTATCATAGATGCAGAATTCAATGACCCTGAGAAGACTTTGTCTATTTCTGGTCAAAATTTAAAAAAATTTTAAAAATTAAAAAAAAAAAAAAAAGAGGAATTTGAAGTCAGACAAATGCCAAGAGTGGCTACCAATAAAGCTAGAGGAAGAGACAGTGTATTTTGTTGAGGGTAGATTAAAGAGCTTTACTGAGTTATCCTTGCAAAACAAAGACTGGGAGAGGGAATACTATTATGCTTTATAAATATATCTGGAAGCAATATGAATATATTAGGAAGAGAACACTAAGATGAGAGCTAATATTTATACATGATCAATTGGAATGCATTGGTCACGATTTTCCTCATGTAATCATCTAAGCCAGTCAGTTATGCTCCTGTTATAGTCTACAACAACTACTTTGCACAGGAGCTCTCTTGCTACTGAAACCCTACACTTGCTTTATGCCAACAGTCTTTGTTCTAGTTTTCTCCCTTCTTACAATTTTGTGCAAACTGTATTAAGATGAAGTTACACTTAACTTGAAGAATTGTTTCACCTGAATTGTTTTCAGTCAGTGCTTTTAAAGATATGTTATTAAATGCATGAAATATCCAAAGATGAATCCTGGAAAAGACGAAATGGAAACTTCTGTGATCTATACCTATGAATGCTTCCCTGCTCTGGCTCATACAGAGATAGGACTTTCCTTTGTTATTCTTTATTTGCAAGTGTTGCCAGTTATACTTCTCAGTGTGTTTGGCAGGGTTTCCTGCCTATTTGCAGTCACTTATTTTTTATCTTCTTCTTTGTCTTTTGTCTTTCAATTTCTGTTACCTGGGTCAATGCTTACATATTTTCCAATGCCTCCTAAACGCAACTGCAATCTTCACCCCTTTGGTGGTCACACCACTCACACACTTGCATGTGATGCTCATTCATTGTGTTTGACTACACAATCACAGTTTGATAAGGTACTTACATATCGTTGTGGGTGACATTATTTTAGCTCACCTATGCTTGGTTTTAAGGCAAGCTCATACTGATTACATTCTGATTATTGCACTTATAATTTATAGGCATCACAAAGCTCTACTTTAGTTATACTGTGCAGACTCTTGCATTGGTAATGATGGAGTATCGACATCTTCACTCTAGAACTAATTTCATTTTAAAAAGGGTATGTATTCACTTTCCTGTCCTACTATAGTTTTGTAATGTGGTTTGGAGCAAATCTTATCACCACTATTGGAACAACTGTTTTTCTTCTGAAAAATAGCTTAACTTCTTACTTCTGCAGTAGAAGGTCTGAAGTTGAATGTTGTAAACTCTTTGATGATCAGAGATCATAAAATAATTTATGTTTGAAAGAACCCTGTGGTGGTACATTCCTTTCCCCATTTTTCCAAGGGTCATTCTATGACCTTAGGAACTCCTGATAAACTTTGGCCCTCCTGTAATGAGTTGGGCAGTGAAGCATCCTTTGACTGTTCCCTGAACTCTTGCATGGCTGAAGTGAGGAATGGCACTGACCATACCAGAACTTTTGTTACCTAACCCAGGTGGGGGACAAACTTGGGGATAATCCATCATTTCCTGACACCCTTATCTGAGTGGTAACTTGAGTGGAATGGCACCACTGTTGTTGAAATCCTGGGTGTTATCACAGATGACTAAAGCCAATCATCTGATGACCCTATAAACAGTGGTCCTTAGTGAGACCCTTTGAGATCTCCTGGACCACGATGCGCTGCACCCAGAATATCCCTCTGAGTGGGACAAATCTCAGAGCTCGCGAACACTTGAGTGTGTGATATTCAGAGGACTGTCGGGACCTGGGCTGAAACACTCCTTGGCCGAGACACTCCTTGGGGCTCAACTCTTTGCCTGTTGAAAAATGCGAAGGCATTTAATGTGAGTACTTCACAAGACCCGAGNAATCACTTCTTGCTGATACCTTTGCCGGTGGTTCTTTAAGCGGCCTCAAACCCACTCATTTGCAACCCATAGAGCTCTTCTAATCTAATCCCTTGCCTGAAGCAGGGATAATTTCCAAGTTAGAACAAGTTGCTCAGAGTCTTGTCTAGTCAAGTTTTGAATGTCTCCAAGAATGCAAGTTTGACAGCCTCTGTGGCTATCCTGTTCCAGTGGACAACCACTCTCAAGAGTGGTTTTTCCCCTTACATTTAGTTAGAACTTCCCCTGCAGCAACTTGTGTCAGAAGCTTTTTGTCCTTTTATTGTGCATGTCTGTAAAAAGTCTGACTCCATTTTCTGTAGAATTGTCCCATTTGATATTTGAAGACAGCACTTAGATCTCCCCTTAGCATTCTTTCTACAGGCCAGACAAATTGAGCTTCCATGGCCTTTCCTCAGTGGCACATGGTCGAGACCACCAACCATCTTAGAGGTCTTCTGATAACTAGTCACTAGATAAAAGAGCCCCTAAGCATCTACACTCTTTTTTTCTTCCCAACCCTTGTGACAAATGGTTTGAACTAGATATGAACAGGTATTGGTGGGATCATCAATTACTATGTCTTCAGCATTGTCTCTGCCAGTTGCAGCTTAGTCATGACTTTTTTAGTAGTTCCCTTAGAAATGCATGTTGTGGTCAGCTTAAACAAAAAAAAATCAATCAGTCAGTCAATCAAACAAACAAACCAACTTCCACAACTGCCACAACTATCATCTGGCTACTTAACTTTAAAAACAGTGCGTATTATCCTCAGAAGACATCCACCCATGTAAAAGTGTTCCCCCCATTTCACAAAAGATGTTAGTTTTTTTTCTTTTTTTTTCCCAAATGGAGGTGGCTTAGAAACATTCTGTGATAATTTTTGAAACATGAAAATGAAAACTAATACATCCTCATAAAATGTTTCCATTGGAAAATATTAATTGCATCCAAGAGAAGACTAGAGGGGGAAAAAAAAAAAAAAAGAAAGTAGAAAAAACAACTGAGAAATTGTTAATTTCTTCACAGATTTAAACCCAAAGTCTGTTAAACAAGAATTTGAATAAGAAACATCAAATATACTCAATTTGCAGAGAATTATAAATAAGTACTGAAGACATTTAAAAGTCATGCTGATTTGGTAGAGGTTTGTTGGGTTTTCTTTGATATTTGTAGAGAAAATAATTACACACCAGTAACAGCCTAATATCAGTACAGAAGTAGAACTTCTATTTAATTTTATAACACATTATATGTATGTTTGATTTCTTTTAATTACTGAATTTTGTAGTTTTGCATATGTAGTGCATACATAGAGATGATTAAAAAAGATTAAGAACTAAGCACTATCATGACGTGTTCTGTTAATTTACTAAAATGTCACTTCATATTTAACACTGGACTGATTTATCAGTCTTCTAAAGATTCCTATCTCAGCAATCTCTAATTTCCTAACTTATTCTGAATATGTACACAAATATACAGTTCTAACACTAGTGAAAATAATTTACCATGCTGAACAGTAAAGTATATGATTAATAAATCTAAACGCAAATCATGCATGCTACCTAATGACTTTTTTGGGGGTTTTTTTGCAATCTTTTACATTTAACAGCTTAATCCTCACAAAGACTTATCCATTTTCAGGGCAACACCACAGACTAGGATTCAATAATTTAATTTTGAATGAGCAGGGAAGTATGAAATTTCAAAATAAGATTCACAGCATACAATGTGTTAGAGAGGACACACCAACACTACCCAATGGTTAATGCTATTAAGCTGGGAAGTAAGCCAAATATCTTTCATTATTTATATGCCTGATTTTGACCTCTAGAAAGGTACCATCCTCTCTCCCTTTACTTGCATTTTAGTTCAACTTGTTCTTTTTTGTAAACTATTGACAAAATTAGCCTGGAAAACCAATACTGCGTAACAGCTCAGTGGCTAAAGCACTCCCTCAGGCAGTGAAAAACCCAGCTACAGGTGCTGCTTCTGAGCTCTTATTTCCACCAAAAAGATTGACTTAAATCATTCCATTAAAAATCTCCCACTATCAGACAGAAGAATATTCTGATGAGAGACTCTGAAGTTCACTCTCTAATAAAAAAAAAAAAAAAATTCAGAAAGAGGATGCAAAATGTCATAAGTACAAATATACAGCCAAATAGAAAGGAAATTCTTTCAAAAAGGTGAGACATAGCTTTTAGTGCTGGGATTTTGCTCTCATAGCCGAAAATCTCAACTGTTTCATAACGATTTCAATAATATCTCTTAGGTTCAACTTAGTTGTTTTGTGCAGAACAATCGTTTCACCGGGTTCCTTCCCAAAGAGTGCCCCTTTTTGACATACTAAGGATGGGGAACATTCACCCAGGAAAAATGTAAAATGTGGCCTCAGAACCAGTTGGGATGATTTTCTATGTTTCATTTCTATTTTACAAGCATTAGTTTCTCAGACATAAATCTGCTTAGAAGTTTCACTAGTGGAGATAGATATATCGTTCTGGACTCGTAGTCATTGTGTAGAAGTTTGGACATGACAGAGACATCTCTCTTGGACCCTTGCAGTCTTCAGTATGCACAGAAACAAATATGTAAGCTTTGAGGAATTTTACTGGATGAAATCTAATCATCTTATCTCTCTCCAGAGGTAGGTACCAGGTGAACACAGTTTTCCACAATTACATTTTGGATTAAGTTCCTAGTGGCAGGTACATAATAGTACATGTTTACTTAACCTCTAAATGGTTATACAAGGCACAAAGTCAGTTATCCTCTTCTGTGCATCTAGCCTTAAGACCTTAGAACAAGAACAAATAGTAATGGGATATAACAATTTTCTTCAGACACTTTTCCTTTAGGTGCTATTTTCATTAACACACTAAGTAAATGTAATTTTACAGTGATTCACTTTCTTCTTTCATGCATTTTTTAAACTATGAAAATAAGAAATTCAACATCTATGACAGCTATGTAACATCTAGTCATTATTTTTAAATGGTAGAGTCTTCAGGCTCCTTCTAGAGAGGTTCAATATATTTTAAATGAAGATAACCATTCTCAGACTATGTGCTTCTTTAAACTCATGACAAAACTATGTTCCGGTCTTCATATTTGGTAACCTGATATATGCGCATAACTCTGTACTTCGAAACTCTGGGAGGGTTTTGTTCTGCTAAATTTGTATAAGAACAATAAAACCAGTTGTGTTAAGTGACATTTATAGACAATGGAAAGAAATAAAACTCTTTTAGGGCACAGTTCATTGTATGTGGGATTCAACAGCCTGGACATGGTCATTTTAGGAACCACGAGATATCCCATGCATTTTCCACCTGCACTTCAGATTGTGTGAGTGTCTCAGAGGACCATTTTCATATCTACTAGCCCTTCCCAGATACCTTGGCTGCTCAATGCTGTCTGAAATGACCCTAGAGTCTGTTTAGGTTTTTAGGTTTATTACTTTCTATTGACTCTGCAAGAAGCTGAGGGAACTAGGTATAATGTATATAATGTAAGCACTTTAAATGCTTAAATTTGGTGAAATTAATTTTACCGTGTAGAGAACATCAAATACATGTTGCCTACAGCCTGCAGAAAAAACCAACACACTTATTTTATCCTTGGTATACTGAAAACAATCTCACTCCAAATAAGACAACGTAGTCCAAATCAGAACTAGGTAAGTGTATTTTGCAATTATACCCATTCATAACGAGATAGGCTCTTGGGGCACCTCACTGGGGTGGTAAGCATACTGGTGCTCAACCTGACAGCTTGCTAAATCCTTGATATCTTTTGTGTGCAATAAGCAATGAACAACTGCTTTGTACATGCAAGTTATGTATATCCTACTTGTTTGTATCTCTTTGCGCGTGGCTAAAGATGCCCCAACAAACTGACCCAAAAAGGCACTGTAACAAAACATATGATGCCTTCTCAGAAACCACAGGATATACATCTTGGTTTTAATCTACCTCTCTAAATGAGTGCAGGCATCCCATCTTACCTGCCAGTGCTCTGTGGGTGTCACAGATTCCATAAAGGCTAATAAAAATCACTAGGTACTTACATTTTGGCAATCAAATCCCATCCTAAATTCTAGATCTGAGTTACTAAGTCTGACATCCATTTGTTTCCAAATGAAAGAGGCATCCCTTGTGTATAATTCTTCTGTTAAGAAAGTTATATAAAACAGAGAAGCAGAACTGGCCTATGAAAGTATGTATGTCTATGAAGTCATCCTGTTGTCCGAAAAGCGGATTTGTGCCTGGCGTGCAAGTAACCAATTCCACATGCTCAGGAGAGATATTGTTTTATTCAGGCCTGGGTGCTCAGTGGACTTGCCACAAATCAAACACACCTGGTCTAATCACCTGTCTGTTTATATCTGTACTTCTCATACATATTTTAAGATTCTCTTTTACATATTCATCGAATTTCCAAGAACTAATTATAATATTACATCATCCTAGACACATGCGCACTAAAGTGTTTGGGGTCTTCTTGATGTAGTAGGTAATCTACTATTCCATACTCTTCANACAAACTATACCTACTACATCAATCCTAAGAAGGCTAGCTCAGGCTTAGATATCTAGAGTGTAATTACATAGTAATGTTTTGCAAATCCACTATGTTTTCATAACTGTAATTGTGTTATTTGCATTATAAATATAAGTATTATTTAAAAAGTAATAAACATGAAAAAGCTGAAATACAACTTCCGTGACTTTTCTCTCTTAAAAGAAGACACAATTATTTTATTCATTTAACAAATTTGCCTATAGTTTGCTAGTGAACATGAGAAAAAGCTTTAAAACCTTATCTGATAAGAATGTTACATTTTCTCACGTACAAAATTTCCAAATTATTTCTCTCTAAGCTGACATGCAAATGACCAGTGAATGCTATTGAGTGATTCATTGTAAGTTTAGCTGATGATTATTGTTGGTTTTTTGTTCTGTACATTTTTTTTTCCCTCGGGAGTCTAAATGTCCCTGCTTTCCCTTTAAGCAAGTGAATTCTTCCTGTTGTGAATTTGCTACAGTACTATCTCTTTAGGAGTTTTGGATCTCAGTAGAGATCATTAGGCTCTTGAGAGATGTTAACATCTCACAAACACTGTAAACAATGCCTTTTCAACCTTGATTGCAGTTTTTGTATTCCTTGATTAATGTTTGTGCACTGAGATCGATTAAGAATATAAAAGGGAGAAAAACATTTGAAGACCTTGATCTTGATCACCTTTGGTGATCTTGATCACCAAATTCTTCCTAAATGCCTTGTGAATACAGTAACAATGAGTAAAACTTCTTTCATTCTTTCTTTTCAGTTAAAATTAAAGCAAATCTCTGAACAACCTTCACTGACAGCTAAGACAATGTGAAATGAAGATAAACTTTTAAAGAATAATGTTTTGTAATAAAATTTGTACACAGGTTTGAAATATGTTAGCATAGAAATTTAGCTCCAAAAATGGTATACATTTTGAACTAGCAAGGAATCCTGAACATTCTCTGGCATTCATAATTTTGATCTTAGCCCATTGAAGGAGATTAGCTTGGATCAAATTTTCAGCCTCTTTACACGAACAAAACACTATCACCTTTTCAACATGACAGAAGAAATGGAGATTACATAAACAAGACAAATTCTGCAATGGTCCCACTATGTTATAGCTGTAGGGAACATTTCAACACATTGATGGATGGTAGATGGCCTCTGGAGACAAGAGCTTCAGCTTAAAAGATAATTGCATTTATAAACTCAGCCAGCCAGAGCACAATACTCATTGTAACTGTAAGATTTTCCTAAAGCATTGTGAAAAGATGCTGATGGCATCACCAAATGTTGAAAAATGTGTGTTGTGATACGGTGCCCTCAGGTAATGTGAAGAGAGATGCAAACCCAGCTGTGCAGCCTGAAGCTGGCCTCCAGCATAAGCTGTTAGAGCTGTGATTTCTATATGGCAGGCAATACCACTGGCAAAAAGGGTGAGTGAAAGCAAGAGAAGGGTGAGCAGGTAGAGTAAAGTTAATATTATAGATTATTTTAAAATATCCTGTTTAAATTTGTAAACAGTCTGTCTTATGGAAAAGACATGAATTAGCTCAGACCTCTGAATGAAATAGGCTTTTAAACTGACTGCCAAGATGAAAATGTTGGTAATTAATACTCATGAGGAAAGATAGCATAGAAAGGGAAAGATGAGTTGTAGTTGCCAAAGATACAGATATAGGTTTCATCACAATACAGAAGAGGGTGAGAGGTCTAGAAACAAAGAGGGAGAGGAATTCTAAATTGCACTAAAACATTCCTAGTAGCTTCCTGTTCATCCCTAGACAGAATGTTTTGGACATGAGAAGGCTTCAAGGCAAAACAGTATCTGAGCAGACAAAAGTATTTCTTTAATTCTCTAAAAGTATAGGTTCCTGCTACACAACATGAAACAGAAAAAAATGACTTGTGTTTTTTTAATTATCGATAAATACAGTCCCTTTTGTTAGAAATTATCTGATATCTCATCCCAAGTGCTTCTTTCAGTCCATCAAACATTTGTCTCCTCTGGTGCTTAACTTTCAGCTGTTGCTTTTCATCCAGATGCCTATTCCCTGCGGATAGCATAGGAGTTCCATTTGGTAGGTAAGCAAAAGGACCTGAAGATTTATATTGAGCTTATGTCAGTAATCATACATTGAATATCATATGATATCAATGAGAGGACTGATTCTGTAATACTTATTCTGTATATATGCACTATGTATACAGTTTGAAAACATTAGTCTTAAACTGAATGTAAGCTTCTGTTTATGATATTTTTAATGATAAACTATCTTTAACTGTAGCATACATTTTCTCTGAAATTTAAATTACAGTTCAAATGTTTATGACTTATTACCATCAATTTCACTACCTTATTCTTTATTGACTGTAGAGATTAAAATAATTTAATATGCATACTGTCTTTCTTTTTTATTTCTCATTCTTTTTCCTCTCTTTTTGTTTTATGGTTTTGTAGGGATTTTTCTTTAGAGATATGGCACAGTGAGGTGCCATATCCAATTAATCTGAAAAAGCAAATCCATGTAAAATCCTCCAATTTAGAAAAAAAATAATTAGTTATGAATTAAATATCACAGTCTCACTATCTATTTTAAAGTAACAGAAATGCTCTCATATTTTGTTCCTTTGCAGTTATAAAATAAATAAATGAGATCTGAATACTCACCTTTTCATGAGGTTTACTGTAGAAAACATAAAATGTTAATACCATCTAAAAAGTGAATACAGAAGTAATTACATATGTGAAAATCACAGTTTATTCTCTATTACTCTAATCTTTCCTAAAAATAACACAGAGAGAAGGAGCTAGTCTTAGTCCGTATTGATTATACTCTCACTATTTAATTTATGGATATTTGTCCAAATTTGTACACATTTCAGAAAACCACCATGCTATGGTATGTTTATGATTCATAAGCTTGGCTTTGATCAGCTTATTTAGGAGTATACATTAGCTTAAACATCTTACAGTTTTAATGGAAAGACAGATGCCTCTAGACAGTGATTCAGAAGTGTTAAGCATTACTTCAGCTCTATATTACCCATCTCTTATCAAAGATTGCATTCACAGCTTAGGTCCCATTTTCTACTTATTAATATTAGTAGCTTAATTTCTGGGTCTTTGAATGCTCCTAAATGTGTTATGTGAATATTCATAAATAATTGAAAATATGACCATCATCTATATATATATTATAGCCACCTACAAACTTTTAAACTGGAAATATATTTTGGTCTACGTGAATTTTTAAGATTGTGACAATTGGTCAGTATTGTTTTATGACATTTACAGAAACATTAAACTACAAGTAATATAGTAGGGGAAGAATGAAACAGTATACTAAAAGCTCTGAGGACAAAATAATTGCTTCCCAAAGGAAAGCACAATCTGTTAGGAGGTTCTTTGGGGATCTCTTTGTCCTTATCTGTTTCAATACTATAGAACTGGAAAGGACTATTGATCTTTAGTTTGAACAGGAAAGACCTTTGGATTTTTAAGCAAGCACTGCAGAGGAGCAGAGCCATGGATTATTAACAAGAAAAAAAGAGGGTGCATACACTCAGGACAATTAAAACAGGATTCTAAATGCATGGTTATGACTTAATGAGTTAGTTCCCCTTAAACAGGCTTAATATTTTAATGCATAAAATGTCATTCTGTAACTTAGAGCCATTTAATCCAGATTTTCTTTTAACCAAGTCAGACTTTTAAAATATTTGAATGGATTATATTTTGCAGTTACATTTAATTGGAAACTGAGAAAAAATATTGCTGCCTTGAATAGCAGCTGAAATGTTCATATATCTTCTTCCATGTCATCACATTATAGAATAACAATAGCCAGAAAATTTGCAATTGTCAAACTATTTTATTGTATTTTGGCAATAGAAGCATGAAAGATCCTTTTCTTGTCAAATATGGTCTAAAATTAAATAGTTTAGTTTTCTGGTTACAAAATAAGTCCAGCAAAGGAAATGAGTGAGTTGGCAATGTATTTTAGTCAATATTCTACAGAATATAATTATTTATGACCAACTTTTAGCCAACTAGACTAATGTCTTCATTCAATCTTCAGTGTATATCTGTACTTCACACTGCTATTATACCTTTGGAAGCTGCCAGATGGATTTAACCAAATTTGTTTATAGCGAAGAGGTCTCAAGACAGAAAGTTTGTGATAAGCTGCAGGAGTTTTTCTAATTTCATCTTGATTTTGTTTACGGGACTTTGTCCACCGGGTCATATTGAAAAGAAACCCTGAATACCAGTGCGTAGGTAGGCCACTCTCTTACAGGTAATACGGGGTAGCTTGCACCTTACATATAGCATCCCAAATTCGCTTGTCATTCTCCAAAAGTACCCTGTGGCACCACAGGCTTTCATGTCTCCTGAGGTTACATATCAGCACATATCTGCATTTTTTTTTTTTTCTGTGACAAGTAACATTTAGCATGGCTTCAGCTCTGAAGTCCCCATGCTGCTGTGTAAATTTGGTAAAAATGGAGTGCTACAGAAAAAGTAAGAAGACAGAGAAAACTTCCTGAACAAAGCTGAGATAATTTGCATAAGTATAAAAAGGTTGTGGTGAGAGGAAAACTGACTAGAAGTGGCAAAAAAAGCAAAAAACCGTTGCACTGTAAGGAGTTTGTGTGTTTGCAAATAATTTACATCCTTCAGTTCCTTCCTTTAAAGAAACAATAATTTATCCTCCCAAATAAACAATAAGAAGGATATTTGCTTAAACAAGGTACAGAGGGAATATAATCTACATTCCTTCTGGATTAAATCACCTAAATTTACAAACTGCTATTCAAAAGAAAAAGTTAGATCTGATCAAAATTCAGTAGGTCTTATGTAATATCTTGATATTTTGAGAGATATACTAGGATTACTTAATTTCTAAGGGGTTTCTGTTTGTTTTTTGTTTGTGTGTTTGGTTGGTTGGTTGGTTGGTTTGGTTTTGTTTTCCCCAAAAAAGCAGTAAGAATTGTTCTTGTGGGTTTTTTCTTTTCTTTCCTGAAAGTTAATAAAAATATGAAATCAAAATTTTTATTGATCTGTTCCTGCCTCCTTTGCATTTGATTAATAACAGAATATTTTTTTATTAAATACACCAATCCAATAATTATTAATTAGTACCATGAATATAAGAAAAAAGGATGGGTAGTGTCCAGAGCAAAACTACTCCAAAATGTATGAATTTTGGTATAGTGATATCTTGTTTCCTCTGATTTTGGAACTAAACAAACAAACAAACAAACAACAACAGAAAAACAAACTCTAGAAGTATTTGATTTTTATTACGTAGCAGTTCTTTTTCTTTTTGGTTTACAGATAATTATTCCTCTCAGTCACATCAGTGAGCTTTACCTTTTCATCGATAAGGAAAAATTTGAACCTTCATCTTATGGTTAACTTTCTGATTTTCTTTGCATTTGTTCTGTGTTAAATTGAAAGCTCAAGATAAAGGCTCAATCACATCCACATTTGAAAGTCAAAATTATGTTATGAGCAATTTAATAACTGTCTCATTTCATAAACTCTATTGGTTTTGCCCCTTAGAGACAGGAAGTTGGGAACAGTATGAAACCTAGAATTAGCAGTGAAAAGTTTTGACTCAGAGTATGTTTCAAATTGTTTATTTTGGAGGCCTGGGAATTGATTGTCTGCCAGAAAGATTAATTTAATGCTTCAGGACTCTAGTATATACCTAATAGCAATATATACTTCTATGTATTATTTTGTAATTTTGGCAGTGTTAGTAAAATTAAAAGGGAAAAGTTAAAATTGAAATTACACAGTAAAAAATAAAAGGTAAGGTAAGTATTTTATTCATACTAATTAGAGAAACACTGGCACCAGACTTGAAACTGGTCTGAATACTCTACAAGCTTTCAGCAATGCACCTTTAGGGGAGTATTGGTATACAAGCAGAACAAATGACTTCAATAAGGCAAATTATTTTACTATATTTATTTTTCAATTGGCTGTTATTGAAGTGGAATCTCAAAAAAAATTACCTGTAAGGTTGGCGTTGCCTGAAAATGACCTTAATAATCATAAAGTTATACAATCCCATTATCTAATATGCTATTTATAAGCATTGAACAATGACAACGTCTGCTTTTCATATTCTGAATCAAGCCACCAAAAACATGTATTCATATAGGAAATTGTCATATGTATAGAAATAATAAGAAAGAATGTGGATTTTTTTTAATTTATATTGCTTTTTTAACCTGTACCTGTTACTATTATGAGAATACAACATTTACATCTATCTTTAATGAAAGATGCAACTCTTACTGCTTTGTTTTCATTAATTTAGTCTATTAGAGTTGTCAACATTGTAGTGCAGACAATTCTTTGCAAATGTTACTAAAGTTGAAAAGAAGACCAGGAAATACTCTGAATGCAAAGTTCTTCCTAAAATTGAAAACAACCAAGGGTTATTGTCCTTAATGTGAGGTGAAGCAGGACAATACCAGTTTCAAGTAATACAGCATCTCTGGTAGCAGAGAAAATTCCTTTGTGAAGTCAAGTTTTAAAAAAACACTACGTTTTAAGAAGTTCTGGTAATAAAATATTTGAANGGTTGGTTGGTTTGGTTTTGTTTTCCCCAAAAAAGCAGTAAGAATTGTTCTTGTGGGTTTTTTCTTTTCTTTCCTGAAAGTTAATAAAAATATGAAATCAAAATTTTTATTGATCTGTTCCTGCCTCCTTTGCATTTGATTAATAACAGAATATTTTTTTATTAAATACACCAATCCAATAATTATTAATTAGTACCATGAATATAAGAAAAAAGGATGGGTAGTGTCCAGAGCAAAACTACTCCAAAATGTATGAATTTTGGTATAGTGATATCTTGTTTCCTCTGATTTTGGAACTAAACAAACAAACAAACAAACAACAACAGAAAAACAAACTCTAGAAGTATTTGATTTTTATTACGTAGCAGTTCTTTTTCTTTTTGGTTTACAGATAATTATTCCTCTCAGTCACATCAGTGAGCTTTACCTTTTCATCGATAAGGAAAAATTTGAACCTTCATCTTATGGTTAACTTTCTGATTTTCTTTGCATTTGTTCTGTGTTAAATTGAAAGCTCAAGATAAAGGCTCAATCACATCCACATTTGAAAGTCAAAATTATGTTATGAGCAATTTAATAACTGTCTCATTTCATAAACTCTATTGGTTTTGCCCCTTAGAGACAGGAAGTTGGGAACAGTATGAAACCTAGAATTAGCAGTGAAAAGTTTTGACTCAGAGTATGTTTCAAATTGTTTATTTTGGAGGCCTGGGAATTGATTGTCTGCCAGAAAGATTAATTTAATGCTTCAGGACTCTAGTATATACCTAATAGCAATATATACTTCTATGTATTATTTTGTAATTTTGGCAGTGTTAGTAAAATTAAAAGGGAAAAGTTAAAATTGAAAGATTGTAAAGTAGGTATGTTTATTCAGTGCTGGGCAGCACGGGGGGTAGTCCCACCAAAATCGTGTGCGCCCCAACGCGGCACTCACCATAAATATATACAGCAAAGTGTTGTATATGCATAAAGTTTTGCAATATGCCTATACATATGCATGATCTGTCCCCGCTTCGTAGTAAAATGAGTTCCTAGAAGTCATTTCCATGAACCCCTCCCATCTGCGCTTGTTTACAACAGCATCTATCTTATCTAAGTTGCTAAGCTACAAATAGGTTGCATTAACTTTTATCATTCCATTCACTACTGCTAAAGTTCTTTCAACCCCTTCTCTCACAGTATTACTCTTGGCAATGACTGAAAAGCTGGGCAGATATTGGAGGAATTTCATGGAAGGTAAGAGTCAATCATAAAAAAACAAAGGCTCAGAGCAGACAAGAAGTAAGGTTAGCAAACAACTCAAGTCATAGGAGTTTGTTATGATAACAAGAGAAATACTTTTTTAATACAATAATGCTTCCTATAAGAAAATACGGACAGAGAGATTTCACAAATAGCCTGATAGAAACGGTGCAATTCAAGACATTTATCTGTATTAGAAAGCTGTCAGTATCCTTGTATTTCAGCACTAAATAGCATGAAGCTCTTCCAGCTTTTCTCTGACCACCAGGCACTGATCAAGAGTGGAAGGATGGCAGTGCTCTACTATTTTCCTGCCACAGCATAGGCCTTAGCAGACTGCCGTCTGTAGGCTAGAAAACATTGTGGGAAAGTAAGTATTTAGTTGTTTTGGTGTTGGTTTTTGTTTGTTTGTTTGTTTTTATTTTGTGGATTTTAAATACCTCTTTACTACTTGTTAGACTTCCTCTAGTGCATTTGTCAAAAGAAGCTGTTTGAAATAATGGTGAGCTTTTATGCAAAAAACCACATTTCAAACCTATGAATTTTTCTACGCCCAGCATGAAAGTGATTCATACGCATTATGATTATAAACTTTGTACAATTTTCATCCAGTACCACCTGGTAATTCCTAAAGTAGAATGAGAAGCATGGCACTGCTATTGTTATATGTGGCTGTGTCGGTACATACAGTCCTAGCCTCAGCAAAAAAGCAATGATGTGAAAAATGTATTTCAAAGTGTGAAATAGCAGCAGATCCACTGATTAGTAAAACAACAGGATCTTGCTTTATTTTAATGCTTATAATTCGAGCCATTTTTTATGATATTGATATATTAGAAATCTCTGATAAATCAGTCTGATAAATCTAAGACGTGTTTCTAAGGCATGGATGAACATGATCCTCCATCCCCCTGGGACCTTGCAAATGCTACGCTAAATTTTACAAAAACTTACTATGATCTTTATTGCTTTAATTATTTACTCTCTCTGTAAGCTTGTGGGGTTTTTAATAGTTTATTTTTTTCTGCTTCATCTTCTAGTCATTGAATCTTGCTGTATCTTGCTGTTAGTGTAGAATCTCCTACAATTTTTGTTCCTTTAGTAAGTATTTATACACGATCACCAAATTCACCAAACATTATTCTGAAAACTACAGAAACTGAACTTCTTGAGTCTTTAGGATATGTTTCCAAATGTTTTAATAATACCAATATCTGTTCCATAAATACTTTTCCATTTCTTCAGGATCCTAAAGTGTGGACAACAGTTAATTACACAGCCACATTTTTTTCATTAAAGCCCATCTCATTATGACATAAATCTTGAAATACATTAAATCAGTGTACTGAACAAGGTTATTACATGTGGGACAATCTCTCTTTTAAGAAGAGGGAGAATGTTAAAGGCTTGTATTGCCTGAGGCAGGGATCTGTAGGAGCAGACAAATATCTCCAGTTACCCTATTTAAAGCCACCCTGAAGAATGATAATTCTGCTTTTGCTTCCTCCCTGCTGCAAGAAAAACAACATACATTTAAAAAAAAAAAGTTTACTACATATTCTGGAGAATCAACTTGAAATTCATCTTGTGGTCTGATTTGCAGAAATGCTGGATTCTTGTACCATCAGTTCATGCTGTTTAAGTTCTCTCCTCTTCCCTCGATCCTGCCTAAATACATGCTGCTGTCCTTGTCTTTGCTTTTATCATTGTTCCTTCCTCTTTTGGCCTTTGTTTTACCTATGCCTTATTTTCACTCCGGATTCCTTCTGAGACCATTTCTGTGCTGTCATTCACTTTTCCCCACCCTCACTTTCTCAATGCCAGTTCTTAGCCTCCATGTATTTTTTTCTTTACTCTTTGTCATAACTTTCCACAGCCTTTTTCTCTCCACCTTTCTCCTTTGAATATGAAAGAGAAGCCTTTTGCTCTTCATTTGTCTGTGAAACAGCAAGAAAATAGTGATAATCATTACACTGTTTTATTCGGTGGAGCAGTTATTTCAAAGTAAGCACAATGGACCATCGTCAGAACTAAAATTAAACCTATTCTAATAATTTAAATACTGAGTTCTGTGGGAGTTACCGCTGAATACCTGAAAATCATTACAGACCATCTAATTCACAGTCTCAGCAAGACAAATGGTATTGGTAGCAATCTGACAGGAATGAGAAGAAACTGTTTAAGAATCCAGATTGCCATGGTGCATGAGATAATCAGTAATATGAAATATTTTGCAAATTACAAATAGTAATCAAGTCTTTCCTGTCTGTCTATTGTCCTCATAGCGTTAGAGCAGAATGAAACTACATCTACTCTTGTCACTGTGAAAGTCACTGCAGCCCACTCTGTACTCCATTGTCTGAAGAAAAAGACCATAAATATTTTGTAGCACTGGAAAATCAGTTATGATGTTATTGTAAGTTTAAAGAAATATCAATTCCACTTCCATATTTTTCCAATATTTCTGATAAGAAAAAAACATTTATTCCATGTTTTAGGGATAGCCTTGATATTTTCCCACAAATGATGCAGAGAAGTTTTCAAGGAGTACTTCACCATAAAATGAAATTTTCAAAGAAAAAAAAATCCCAACATTTCATCACTCTCCCAGGAGTTTATTTTGGTACCCACTTACTTTTCAACAAAGGAAAAAAAAAAAAAACAAAAAAAAACCCACAACAAACCAAAACCCAAAACTGAGAACATGCTCTTTTACTGAATATATTGAATGGCAAAGAATTTCTAAAACCACCTCCACTTTTACTGAAATAGGCTAATGTTTACCTTCTGCTTTTTAACAGATATTCCAGCACCCAATGGAGCTGTAGACACATAAACATAAACAGGTACAAAAAGAAAGCATCTCAGTGCACTGCCCAGAAATTGTTTTAAATACGAATTTTGAATAAGATTCAACAAATTTATGTTAAATTCAAATGCCATGTTTGCAACATTTCTAACAGAGAAAACACACAGATTGTTTTACAATCAGTGTGCAAAGATACCCACTGATGTCCATCAAGATCTTCCCTTTCCCCTTTTTTTCACTATTTATAATTTGATCCTTATTTCCTTTCCAGTTCTTTCAGTATTTCTTTGGCCTTCTGTAGTTCTTATTACTAACAACACGAAATTTCAAAAATTTCAGAGACCTAATTCTCTCATGACTAATTTTCAGCCCAGAGAATGATAGTTCTTGATTTCTTTATCACAGTCACTGAAGTACCTTTTTATTGTCTTCAGCCCTTCATTAAAGAGAAAATTCTCTTCTCACTTCTTCATTAGCAATAATTTGCAACAGGCAAGCTGAATTATTAGGAAAGATACACACACACACACATATATAGATTGCTCAGAATCCAATTTCATATGCCAAGACTATAAGGCCCATCACTGAGATCCCAAAGCTTCCCTTCCCCTCCCTCTTCCCCAAAATCAGGGTATTGTAAACAAAGAAGCAGACCCACTACCTTTACTGGTTATGAGGTCTGAAGGGTTTCACACTGCACATTGCAGTTTAAGAGTAAGAAACTTGCATATGAGCTAATAATCTTCCTAAGATTCTCAAGGAAACTCCAGAAGCTGGGGATTTAGGAGAAAGACAAAATATCATAAGCACAGCTCCAACAAACTCTTCTTGTATTGTATTTCCAAACTCTGTATATCACACTAAACCTGATCACCTATGAATCATAGAATCATAGAATATCTCAAGTTGGAAGTGACCCATAAGGATCATCGAGTCCAACTCTCTGCTCCTCATAGGACTACGTAAAACTAAACCATATGGCTAAGAGCACCTTCTAAATGCTTGAACTCTGACAGGCTTGGTTCCATGTCTGCTTTCCTGGGGAGCCTGTTCCAATGACGAACCAACCACTCTCTCAGTGAAGAACTTTTTCCTGATTTCCAATCTGAACTTCTCCTCATGCAGCTTCATTCCATTTGCTCGTGTCCTATTGCTGGTCACCAGAGAGAGGAGATCAGCACCTTTTCCTCTGCTGCCCCTCTGGAGGAAGTTATAGACTGTGACGTTGTGAGCCTTCTGTTCTCTAAGCTGAACAAGCCAAGTGACCTCAGTCCCTCCTCATAAGTCTTGCCTTCAAGACTTTTCACCAACTTGGTCACCCTCCTCTGGACACACTCTAATAGTTTGATGTCCTTCTTATATTTAGGCACCCAAAACTGCATACAGTGTTTGAGGTGGGGCCGCACCAGTGCAGTGTAGAGTGGGACAATCACCTCCCTCGACCAGCTACCTATGCTGTGCTTGATGCACCCCAGGACACGGTTGGCTCTTTTGTCTGTCAGGGCACACTGTTGACTCATATTTAACCTGCCATCAACCCAAACTCCCAGATCTCTTTCTGCAGGGCTGCTCTCCAGTCTCTCATTCCCCAACTTGTACATATAACCAGGCTTACCCCATCCCAGGTAGAGAATCCAGCACTTGCCCTTGTTAAATTCCATATGGTTGGTGATTGCTCAGCACTCTCATCTATCCAGATCTCTCTGTAAGGCCTCTCTACCCTCAGAGCCACAGTTCCTCCTAGTTTAATATTGTCAGCAAACTTACTCAATGTACATTCAATTCCTGCATCCACATAATTTATAAAAACGTTTAAGAGCACTGGCCCTAAAATTGAGCCCTGGGGAACCCCACTGGTGACTGGCCACCAGCCTGATGAAACCCTATTTACTATAACTCTTTGAGCCCAACCCGTTAGCCAATTGCTCACTGGACTTGTCTAGCTGTGTACTGGATGTTTTGCCCAAAAGGATATTGTGAAAGACAGTATCCAAAGCTTTGCTA
>VZTQ01006788.1:31067-81981 GCA_013400755.1 Pelecanoides urinatrix | reverse complement strand
TTTGCACTACTTCATTTTTTTTTCCAACAGTGACTCAGGGTTTTGAGTACCTCATTTTTTGTATTCCTAACCTAAGTTAATCTAGAAGGATTGGTTTTCCGGTGTGACAGATCCAGAGTGGAGGGCTCTGCTCTGTCCAAAAGCAAGACCACTAGTATTATCTCTGTTTTTAAAGAGAAATCTCCAGTAAATTGTAAAACTTTTGGCCTGTGTTGGACTTTTCATGTCTTCTTGTATGGAAAAGGAGAAATATGTATATATGGAGGACTTGGAAAACATTTTTGCTACAGTCTGGCTTTGTCTGACTGTAACAGTGATGAAGAGCTCTCTCATGCATTTCAGGAGGGCAGCTGATATGAACTCTACTGGAATTTTTTTGCAATGTTATGGTAAATCAGGAGAAAGTCAGCTGAAGCAAAAAAAAAAAAAAGAGAAAAAAAAATCCATCTTGGTAAGATGATGCAAAAGCTTGTGATAAGTCATGTAAATACCACAAGGGGATACAATTGCTCTCTGATAGTTGACGTGGGAAAAATACATGAGGCAGGTTGTGGAAGCTGCACAAAGAAGTCTCAGTTGTGCAACAGCAGCTATCTTCTGTAGAAGAAGGAAGAGGGGGCTGGATTGTCCTAAGAGGAATACAGTCACTGCTTTGTGCAGACTAATGCACAGACATTAGGATTACACATTCTCCCCCCAGTTCACTGATGCCAATCTCCTTCCTCCCTTATTCCTTTTCTCTCTTCTTTTCAGAGTTAAAAAAGCAAGGGCAGCAACAGTGACCATCCTTTGAAAAGATCTGGAAATGGTTATGGAATGCTGGTAGTAAATCACAAAGGTGGTCAAAATGAATTGTGAGGGTGTGCATGGCATCTGATCTTGTTTAACAAGAAGAAACATAGATATTTACTCCACACGACGATGGAATGTCTATGAAGTATTTGGGCCTTCCATTGTTACACTGTCTTTGCTCTATGGAGACAATGTATTTGCATATTTTGTTTTCTTGGATTGTGCCTCTGGTCAAGTCCCTACACAGACAGTGATTTGAAAATGGAAGTCCCTGGCGTGAGGAAGGGAGCTTGCTTGTTATTACTCTGTCTTTGTTAACTATACTAACTGTTAAAATTTCAGTCCTCACTCCTAAGCTTAGGGGCTGTCCCACAAGAAGCAGCTGAGCTCCTGTGACTACAAAGACTGACAACCACCCATCCCGCTTCTGTCTATGAGCACATCTTACCTGCAGAATACCTTCTCAGCCACTCATCAAAAACAGCATCTGTAAATGTGTGCAGGAGGACAAAAATGGGATCATTTGGTGATAAATGAGTTTGCCCTCCTGTCCCATTCAAAAATAGATGAGCCAAGTTGTGAAGACTTCGAACTGCTGGATCATATTTCCCTGAAGGATCACTGTACCCTGAATATGCAAACAAAGAACACAAAAAATCCCAGTGAAGATTTTGTTTGGAAGCTGAAGTCCTAGCTGGGTACTTTTTTTCTCTGAGAGACTATCATGTTGTTGTGTTGCCTTGCTTAACATAAATGAGTATCTAATTCTGTACTTACTGGCATTTGAGAAATGTCCCTAGCATGCATAATTATCAGATTAAAATAGTTTTTATAAAAGAATGCTGAGAATGTGGAGTGCAAGCTGTTGGGATCTAATGCAGAAATGGCCATGCATCGTAGCATGAAAATAAAGGTATATATTTGGGACCTACATATCTTTCAGCATAACTGAAATAGTTGCATATGTTTTCTAACTGTTGACTTAAGTGTGTATATGTTACCATCTATCCTAATGAGCCAGCTGTTATGTTCCCACACATCATTTCCATGCTTACTGCGAACACATCTCATAAAGCTTCACATGCTCTGTTTTTTCAGTGAAGATACCCTATGTAACTCTGTTAGTGCCCAACACCTCATAACCCTCATGTCAGATGCCAGGTTCTGAAGATTCACGAAAACTTCTCTGTTTTCAAGCTCTGGTCAACCTTTCCAGAGAGGGGTCCATACAGTTAATTGGCTAAAGCCATGTTTAGATACCTAGATATTGACAACTCATGTGTCAAATGGTAAGCATCCAAAGCTTTCATATTTACTTAATAGGTTGGTGCAGATTCTTGGTTTTGTTCTCCAAGAGGAAGAAAATGGAGCAGATCCTCCCCGTCATAGAAGTTATGCCTCTTCAAAAGAGCCAGAGGATCTATGGAAGGTCTGGCAGGGATCTGAACTGTCACTTGGTAATCTTTTCTCATGAATCCTAGTCTTTCCTGTTAAAAACTCTGGATTATTAAAATGCAGAAGCAGCTGGCAGTATGCTGGCTGGACAGCATGGATCAAATCTTTAGGCTGGTTTCTGTGTTGGGGAGTGTTTGTTCAGATACCAGTGACAGAAAATTTCATTTTAAATGTGTAGAGCTTAGAGAAGAACAGCGTTATATGGCCCAGAGAGAAGGACTAACAGGTCTAGAAGTAAATTCTGTACCCAGACCTCAATTGCTACTTCAATACCATTTCATTAAGTACTACTAAGGCTTACAACTTCTTTTGCTTTCTTTTGTTTGTTTTAATTCAGATAGAAGAGTAACTGCTAAGAGCACTTTTTTGCTTTGTTTAAGAATGCAGCTGCATCAATTTGCAGGCAAGGGCTATCTATTTGCAGCAATGGCAAACTATTACTATGTTACAAGGACCTGATCTCAGCTGGTTTCTACTTAGTATGCCAGTGACAGACTTTTGAGGCTTTTACGAATTTAGAGAACTGACTTAAGCTATAAAGTCATTTACCCAGAGCTTATTTCCACTTAATACTAAGCTAACACTTAATGCTAAGAACAATGTGTTCTTAGTGTCCAATAGACTGTCTCCAAACTCATCCTTCCAACAGGAAAAATGGCAAGCCTCCTCCCTTGACTTATTTGGAGTTGTTCCAGGTCCTTTTATTTGCCATGTTTACCTTCTACTGTGTTACGAAAACTGTCTGTTGAATTGGAATAGAAAGGAGGAGTGTCAAAGACACCAACTTCCAAACACTGAGCAACATCCTCAGGCTCTGGGAGACGCTGTACCATAGGTCGTGCAACATTTCCAGCAGGATTTCTTCGGATGGGACCACCCTCAGTGCCTGGGGGTGGAAAGAAGAGAGAAAACAATGCTGGTGCAAAACAGTAGGCCACAGAATGCATCCTTCTAATGACTGAACCATGGGAAAAAAAAAATCCCTCACAAAAGACACTTAAACTGGATGAATGAGTCGGTTCCTCATGTCAGACAAAGAATCTGAATCTTCATGGGGTCCTGTGTGCTGGATCCTTTGCACCAGGATTTTAAAAAGCATCTAGAAGCCTCTTATTGAAATTTATGGTTCTGTGAGTTCTTTGGGGAAAATTTCTATATATGTGATTTTTTGATGAGACCTAGGACAAAAGTTTTGAGAATGTCCTGACAGAGTAGCTGGGGAAAGGACTATAGTTGATTATGTAAGTGATTAACCAAATATTGTAGTTTTTCCCTATTTTTTCACCCTATTTCCATGAAGATGCTGAGTTGTGGCTTGAAGGTGATGATACAAGACTCTTGCTGGGATTTTTTAGCTTTTGTAGCTGACGTAGGTGTGTTTGGATTCAATATTCTTCATATTCAAACCACAGTCCACATAGTTAACATGGAGATTTGTTAGATGTTCTCCTTTTAGGAGCAGAATGCCATGAAGGTGATAAGTGGAGTGAGTAGTCAGAAGAACTTAAGCTTCAATTAAGAAATGACACTGCCAGATTTAATTATTTATGGCACATGAGATGAACAGATACTGCATAAGAAGGGACGTCAAAACATTTAGCTCTTCCTCTGCTACAAGCTCCTGATCAAATTTTGAACTGCTTGGAGCCTCAGTGCAAGACAGATGATAAGTATGTACTATCTCAGAAGACTGATGAAACTTGGATCAAGAATATTTAAAAACCACTTCAAGACTTTTTGGCTGGGAAAAGCCGTTGCAATTTAAAGTATTATATTTATTTATTATTAAAAAGATTTTCTCTCCAAATATCTGCCAGCAGTCATACTTACTGTTACAGATAGTTCCCAATGTTTCATAGTCTTCCACATTTTCACATAGCACTCGCCACTGTGAGAAGATTGAGTTCTGGCTGATAAGAGAGACATCAAAATTGCTTCTAGCTCCCATTAAGTCATCCGAGCAGATATCACAGGTGTTTTGTCCTGTTGCAAAATTCCAGTAGGGCAGTCCAAAAGTGGGGTCCTGCAGCATGTTCTAAACCACATAAATATGGTTAAGTAATACATGTGTGCCCCAGACAGCTATAATATTTACTGCTAGAAGGATGTTAAAAACCAGTTAAATACATCTTAGTAAGAGTCAGAGTCCTGCCTCATGGAGGAAAGGAAATCTATGGAAAATCTATGAAATCTGTGTAAAAGCTTTCGGTAGTTTTTCACTTTGATGCCTTTTTTCAACAGGACAGATGGACTATTGAATTGAGCCATGGATCTCCCTCATTAATAAGAGAGTACCTCTTCCCTGAAACCATGTCGTGAGTAGTAAGAAGCATCACTTAATACTGATACCCTATTTTTCCAAATATTTTTAAGGTCTGTCAACAACAGCAGCATTTGTAGCACACAGAATAACTAAGCCAACTGGAACGACTGAGCAGATGGAAAAGTAAGGAAAAGGGATACCGGCCCTTCAAATTGTCATTGTTTGGTTCTAGTATGGATTGGAGTTGAACAGTTCTGGAATGTGTCCTGGCTTCCAATATTTATATATCAGGATGTGTTGGCCAGCCAAATTAGCTTAACTAATGATCAAGTTTACTAACATAAATAGCAATATATATTAAATCACCAAGAGCTAGAACTCCTCAGGGCTTCCACATAATGAAATGCCACTGATGTCAAATGTGAGTTTTTGAAGGGAGTTTGTGCCTCAGCCTGATGCAAAGCCATTGAAGCTAGTAAAAAAACTTGAAGTAATTTCAAAGACTATTTAATCTGACCTTGAAAACTTAATTCTCTCTTCTTTAAGAAGGATGATGGTCCATAAAATAATATATTCCTTTTATGGATAGGACCGTACAAGGAAAGGGAAACAGGAGAATCACTGATTTATGGAACAGAGTATAAGAAAACACTAATTTCTCTAACCAGTTACACTAATTATGCAAATAAAATGTGATTCTGAATCCCCAAGCCATCTCTGTAATGGCTTTTCTTTAGAATTTCTGCTGCTTTGATTAGTCTAACTTAGTCAAGAATCAGGGCCTTGATATTAAAAATAACACTGGCAATAACTTTTGTTGGTCCAATAAAATGCCTTCATGGATATATATAGAATTTATACCCATTTTTACAGGAGATTTTTTATGTAACTTTTACATTTTCCATTACTCTGATTGAAATATTATTTTTAGCATATCTATAACAATGACAGTCTAAAACCTAGATGCACTCTATTAAGTTTAGTATACCTAATGAGTTACTGAAACTGAAGCAGAATTATTTCAACACGTACTGCTATCATTTTTGCCTATTGGAATATGGGGAGAAGTTCTTTAACTGTACAGAACATACCATGAACACATGGCTCAACATTAACGCGAACTTTACCTGCATGTCTCTTTCAAGCTGCAGTAGATGGTACCTATGCCATGTGACAAAAGCTGGTCCCTCATGAGAGAAATCAATGCCTCCAAAACTCTGCTGCCCTACACCAAGGAAAGTTTTCCTGACAGAATAATAATGAGACCACACAAAGTAGTTATAAATGGAGATGTTCTCGAATTGTGGTGTGTTGCCATCCGGTCCAAATATTTCCTCACGTCTTCGTGTAGCAATGACAATGTCAGGATGGATTGTCACCTTGGCTTCATGTAAAGCATTCACAAAACGCCCCCTTTCTTCTGCACTCAGATCCAAAAGATTCCTCCTGACTGTGAGGATACAGAAGAAGCAAGTTACCAAAGTAATAGACACTCAAGCTGATCTCTCTCCAAATAATTCTGGATAAATTCCTTTTTCTTCCAAGCATTCATCCATTTTTAATTGGGGCAATTCAGAAAGGGTAAATAGAAAATGTTATTTATTATCAGAAAGGTTGAGCTGAATAAAAATAAAGCCCAAAACCTTGTGGTTTTAGTGCTTTTAAAAATATTGTTACAGATTATCCTTCCATCTTGTCAGAGAAATGACACATGCAGTTCTTTGTCACACAAACCTTTCAGAACTTCATCCAATATACTTAAGTTTTCCTGTGGTAACACTTTACAAGAAAAGAATACTATATAGCAATTTATAATAATCAGAAGCTCTACCGCTTGACAATTTATTGAAGTACATTGTTTATGCTCGAACCTTTGTAGGAAAAATGGCAGATTCAACAGAGAATTGTGAATCGTTAATTTCACACAGTAAAACATCTCTCTTTAATGTCATTACCTGCTATTATTAACAACAGCCATATTATTAACAACAGCCTTTTTAGCAGTATATCTCAAAACCTTTTAAAAATATCATTGTCCACATATAGACAGTTGAAACAAGGAAGAAAATTGACTTATTGCAATACCAGTATATCAGCAAGAGGAACAGAGTCAACATCACTTCAGCCCCCATCCAGTGTTCTTTCACCTGGACTGAGAAGATTTCAGGCTAAGTTTAGATTAAGACACATGTAGCAGTCCTCAGAGCTGTTCTTCAACATGCACTCATTTGCATTATGAAGCATGAATTTCATCCAAGGACTCTGTATCCTAAAGCATGCTTTTCCATTTTGCAGAACTAAACTGATATGCTAGCTCTGGTCACTGATGGGTTTTTTTGTTGTTGATTTTAAGTAATGCACTAAAAATATTAATCTAACTTTGATTTACACAGACATCTTAACCTTTTCATTTTTCAAAATATGTGTCTGAACTAATACAAAAATTGGGACTATTATTAAAGTTAAGCATGAATTTAGAAAATATGAAGGCACCAAACTGCATTTTACAGCTATTTTACATGGACATATCAACAGTAATCCAATAATTATTTCTAAAGTCTGAGCAGCTGGGGCCAGCTTTATGGATGGACAAAAGAGGTGACCTCCATGTGGAAACTTAAAGCATAATAAGAAGCTAATTTCCCCTATTTAAACTCATGTTGTCATGCATGATAAATCTGATTTGCTTAGCATTTAACTGAGTAGTAAAGGATTTAATAAGCAAGAAAAGTAAAAAGTGCTCTTGTATACCCTAGAAAATCAGCTAAAGCTGCTTTTTGCCTCCAGGTTTACTTTGCTAAGTTTATGTGTCTTAACATTTATTTCTTGGTTATTTTTCAGAGTTATCATCATTGTTAATGAGAACAGGCCAGAGCATCAGAGGGTACAACCTGGCTTAGCAGATCCAATTCATGACTCATACTTTCTGCTTTCTAGTTTTCTTCTTGGAGCTCAAAGGATGAATAAAATCCTAAGGTCTTTCCGACACCCCTCAATAAGTTGTTTTTAAGGAATCTTATTGTTACAATTTTGAATTGGGAAGCGGTCCTTTGTTAACCCTTGCTGGAACATGCACTCACACTCATGGAACATTTCCTATCTGGGGAAAATAATGGCAGTGCTGATTTCTGCTTCTGCAAGAGGGACTGCACATTTGTGTTAGAGTTCTGTTGTTTCTCATGTCAACAGAACCCATCACTCATTTGGGGGATTATGGATTTTACAGGATTTCAATAACACCTTTAAACTTTCACTAATAAAAACTGAAATCTTGTTCATTCAGATGGTTTTGACTTGAGAACAAGGATCTGTCCCCAAGCCTGCTTGTCTTTTTCAATTCACCTACAATATTCAACATTTTTCCAGTCCCACAGGGATTTCAAAACTGTTTCGAAAATTTTTAGACATCTGTTTGCTGATATTCTGGACTAAACTGAAACTGGATAACTCTCAGAAAGGCCCACCAGTCCCTGTGCTGATTCATCTGAACAGCTCATAGTCGTGAGTTAAGGTTTTTAAAGACATTGACAGCAACTAGGTAAGTAAAAATTTACAAGGCCAGGTACGTAGTTTAGAAATGTATTAAGGGATTTTAAATCAAAAGAGCTGCTGTCACACTTAAAGTAGTCACAAGGTATTAAACATGATATCTATTACTCCCAGACGTACTCACAAACATACATATATTGTTTTACTCTTAAATAATTCCAAAGAATATAATTTTTTCAACTTAGATGTTCTATTCTGTAATGGACTTGGTCCTAATCCTGCACTGGCTACAGGTTTTGTTTCTTCCTTTTATTGGGTAGTAAATGTAAGTGCTTGGTACACAAGCTGAACAACTCATCTAGCAGCTGCCTTAATAAACCCTATGGCAAGGTACATTTGCTAAGTAAATAAAAGGGCCATTTTGTATTTTAAAGAAAATAAATACACTAAGTGCATTCAGAAGCAAGCACTGCCAACAGGCAATTTTCATGTTATATTTCTGATGCTCTTACCTATATTGATTCGTTGGCTACAGGTAGGTCCACTCCAACCGGGGCGACATGACCCACAGTTGTAACCAGAGAAGTTACCGTTGCACCGACAGGTTTGGTTGAAGAAGCGTATGGGCCATTGCTCACGGTCATCCCGCCCATCATGGATGTACTGTGGGCCATGGGGTCGCAAATCAACAGTCACCTGTACACACCGGCCCCTCCCTGTAGACACACCACACCGGTCAGTACCTGGCCCAAACACAGGGAAGTAGTCTGGGCAACACATGCCGCTCCTCAGGGACTCGACAGTAGCGCACTGGCGAGGGAACTGAGCTCCAGCTTGGCTGATCATGCAAAGAAGCGGTGGCAGGGAAAGGAGCAGCAGCACAGGGAGCTGCATGACGGCGGATCCAGCAGAGCCGGCTCCTTCTGAGAGCTGGCAGTCCACGCACGGTGATTTCTCCTCTCCTGCGATGGGACACCCAGCTCCCTCTACAGAGAGAGAGAGAGAGAGAGAAGAATAAAAACAAGTGATAGAAACCTCCAAGCTACACCCTCCACCCCAGAAAGCTACCCCTCCACCCTCTCTTCAGAAAGAGCCTCTGAACTCTGCACTTCAATACTCCAACTGGAAAAGCGAACAACTGACTACAGACACTAATGTTGTTCTCTTTCTTATTACCTGCACAAAAGATAGTAACTAACTAGAGCTGTATTTGCTTATTGACATCTAAGTGCTTCTCAAATGTTCATTCATGTTGTACGTCTGCCAGCCGGATTTACTTCACTACCACAAAATGCTAAAACCTGTCTAAGGCACCAGTTTTTTTGAACCTTTTTTTCCACCAACCCCACCCCCCTGTTCATGCCTTTTTTTTTCTGCATTTAACTAGTGTATCTTGTTCTCTATTCAGCAGTTCCCCTCTGTGTTCCCTTGCTGTTCTCTGTTGGCAGGTCTACCAGAAAATGAAGCTACAATGCGTCATGCATTGTACCTGTTCTCTCTTTCTGGTACCTCTCCTCTGCTGAGATCCTGTTCTGTCTCTGCACGCCCTACAGCTGTGTCTAACCCGAAACAAGCACTGCTAATTTCTCTCCTGGTTCAGTCTGCTTACTAATCCTTCTTCTACCAACACAGTATGGCTTGGCCTCACCCTCCTTCTTGTATTAATCCCCTTTCTACTTCAGTGCATTTCCCTAGACTTTAAGTACTTGAACAGCACATGATTTCTTTCATGCTTATCTCCTTGTGATTTTACAAGTTTTAGCAAAGGTCAGAGACAAATACTTGAATTCAAAACAGAACAACTGTGAAGTTTTTTTTTTTTTAATTACTTGCAAAGAAAGGCTCACTTGAAAACAGACAAAGAACACTGGGGGAATTCACATTTAACAGACATAAAAAAAAAAGTTCTTCAAATGACATTTTCAAGATCAGGCTGAAGTAAGTGACAAGGATATGTAACTTAGAAAATGAAACACTCCAATCTTAAACTTACCGGTTTTAGTTTAACTATTTATTTTGGTAATCAAATAAAAAGACAATGTTCACATTGGAGTATCCTGAAATGCTAAATTCTGAGCAGGTGCTATGAAGGGTAACGAAACAAAGAAATAGAGAAAAATGGTCTCTGAAATAAACAAAATGCTTCTCTATTCTTTGCAAGGACAATTTTCACTGAGCAAAACTGGCCTTGTCCAAGCACTCACTCTTTCTGATCTATCAGTAAGGATGGCTTATTGCGGTGAGGATATTTTGTCAAGAAACATCTTCACTGGCACCAAGACAACACATTAAGTTTTCTGGGAAAAAGTTCAACCACAGTAAAACTGGCATCAAGCAGAAAATGGATTACCTACTCCTTCTTCTGTTTCTCTATATGAAAGTCAAAATGTGAGACTGCACTCAATTCTGACAGGCCACAGAAATAGTTTTTTTGTGCGTTTATTCTTGCCAACCTACCATGGACCACGGACCACAGCAGTGAACATTGTAATCTGTGGCTTGTATAACCAAATGTGCTATAGCTTGCTTCAGTGTAGGACCAAGGCTTTTAATACACTTCTCCGTATCTTTAATTCACTCTCCATTTGCAGACAGGAATCTTTGCTAATCCTTAAACAAAACTCTTTCCTTTTCTGGCTTTCATTTTATTCTCCATTTGAGCCTATTTTCTCTTCTTTACTAGCTTATTCTGTACCCTGCTTCTTTCCAAGCTTAAACCTTTCCCCTTTGAACATGTCTGTTGGGACACAAGTGACACAAATTCATTGCTATCACATCAGAAGGTAAACCAGAGCTAGTAAAAAAAACTCTTGAGATTTTATCTGAAAAGAACTCCCAGATCAAAGAAGAAGCATACAGCTTTTATCTATGAATATTTAGCAAATACAGCAAATTCATAATAAGCTTGGAAGGGATAAATCCTGCTCCTTATTCAAAGCCCCAGTAAAAAAGAGCAAACAGACACACTGACTGGGGTTGCCTGTCATAATAAAACTTCCCCTTATAAAGGTGGATATCATGTAGACCTTTTGTAAGCCTTCTGCATAGCCAGAACCTATGAGTTTTGTTCAGCAGACTACTAGAGCTGCACAGCTGAGGATCATTTCCCTTCTTGCTCCCAGTTGTTCCCTTGGCTTTCCTGCTGGAAATCTTGCTGAACAGTTTGGCGGTATGCAATCCCTTTTACAGTCTTTATTTTGATATTCTTGCCCTGAGAGACTCCTGCTCCCCTACTGTGCCTGGAAAGATTTGACCTTGGAGATTACCCAAATGCACAACATCTGTGTTTCTGTGGCTCTATTCAGAACGAGCTGCTAATGAGGAAAAAGTTGGTGTGTGAACCCCTAGCTCACTAATTGCCTGGGTGGACTAAAATCTGTGCAAAGAGAGTTAGTTAATATGCTAGACATTTGCATATAGTTTGCACAATTTTCTTTGTGTAAACATTAGTTCTTGATGCTGAGAACAGGTCCCTATGCAGCCACATGAGGTTTAGCTATGGTCTATAGCCTAACCTACTGGAGAATGTTAAGAAAATACAGGCAGTTCTATTTGTGCTTGAGTGGTGATGAAAGCTGATGTGCTGGTTCTGTCTTACGTCATGCTGTAGCTATACAGTCAACAATCAGTTCTCTAGGAACTACCCTATGGTATTTTCTGAGTTCCCAAGACTTACAAATTCTTTAAAATATGATGTACTTTGAGAGCTACCGTAGATCACTAAGATTTTTATTCCCCAATCTCAAGACACATAGACCCCTAGAAAAATTAGATTTTGTCAACTTTACCTAAGTTGCCTGGGAAGTAGTTTAGTGTTATTACTATTATTTCTCTATCACCTTTGGTGTGATGACACCACACTGCAAGTGTTTGTGAACTGAATAGTGCAGTGGTCAAGTGGATGAATCTGACAGTGGGCAAATGAGCATCTGAAATGAATGAACAACTGTGGTATCCTTCATCATCACAGTCTTAACCTTCTGAGAGTTTGGAAACCAACAGCCTCATCTGTTGTAAACTGATCTGTGATTTACATCACCTATGGATCTTGGCTAGGTCTTAAATGCCTTAGCTTCTTTTTGTTAGTTTTTAGTGTCGTTTGGTTTTTTTAATTATTTTTCTTTTTCCTTGTCCACACCATCATCAGTCAATCTTTTCACAAAATAAGCCATCTCCTCAGTTTACAGAGCCAACTTTGAATTGTTTTGAATTTCTTTTTCCTTCCCAGCAGAAGAAAATAATGCTGCTTTTATGAAAAAAGCAGAGCTAAATATCACTTATATGGTAAGTTGAGGCTTTGAAGATGAGTCAGAACTGATCTTCTGTTTCCTATATCTAAACCCCTCAACGCAAACACAAATGTTCAGAAAATTTGGGTTCACATATTAATCCAAATGCTGCAAGGGATCTTTCTTTGTGAAAAGTGAGTTACCAGAGCACACCTAATCCTCATCTGTGACTAGATGTGAAAATGTGAAAACATAATTTTCCAGAATGAAACTATATGCATTATATAATAAAATTCAATGAAAATGGGTTTTAATTCATTAGATTCTAAAAATATTAAAATGAGTATGAGAAGCCATTGTCATCTTTTCATTTGAACTGGGAAATACAATTTCAGACATTTATATATAAAACTGACATTTCTATTCACTGAACATGATATACAGTTCTACTGTTTTATAAAGAGATTGTTATTGTTAACACAGATGGCTCACTTTTGCTTTGCTCTATAGCTGCACATAAATAAAGTAAGGTTTATTGAAAGTGCAGGCAAGTTGTCAGGAGAAGAGTACTGGAAAAAAGTATTTCTGTCAATCATTTTTAAAAGTAAACTTGCATTTTTCATGGAAAGGAATAACCTGAGATGGCAGGTATACTAGAATTTGCAGCTGCATCACATAGTACTGCAAGACCTTTACCTCAGCTTGAAAATGTCCATATTTCTTGAGATGTGTCATAACCTGTGATGTATATACTGGAAAATGTGAAATGACATTTTTCTTTTTTTTTCTGATTAAATGAGGCTTTCACATTCAAAGTTAAAGAAACAAGGTCATTTTAACCATTCCTTCTCCTCTCCCCTCCAAAAAAACCCAGCAGTTCAACTGAAGTTGCAGAGTTTCTCCTAAGGGCATTAGAAGGCAAAAATGGAAGACCAGTTCCTCCAGTAAAGCTGGCAGAACCTCTGAGACATTTGTGAAAAATCTGAGTATGATCCCATGTACTGTCAGCACTCTGGGTACATACCGCATCATGGGGTCTCAATGGGATGAGTTGAGGGGCTCAGTGGCATGCATTAAGGTGTTTAGTAGGACAAGTTGAAAGTGAGAAACCAGAAGCTTGGGCTGCCCTCCTTCCTTGGGGAGCTGCTTTTTAGCAGAAGCTGTCCCTGCTGTCTCTGCCCAAGTTGTGTTTCAGCTGCTCAGCAGCTGTGTCTGTGCCCAGGCTGGCTGGCATTCACCCTTGGCTCCTGGCCGCCTTCCCATGGGGAGCAGCCAGCCCTTGCTGCTCCCTGACACCTTCCCCTTCCAGCCTTGTGTCTGCAGCATTACGAGGGTGTCACTGTGCTCTAAGTCTGATGGCTGCTCCGTGCTACCCAGGGGGAGAATGTAGGACTTTGCACTGTGCTTGCTTTTGAGCTGTGCTTGGATATCCCTCAGTAGCAATGTTTACCTATTTATATATGTCATCACAGTGTGATGTTGCATAGTTAGATAACTGAACTAGATAAAGAGTATGTGGCATCACGCAAAACAAATTGGTTAAAGTTATGAATTTAACGATTTGTGTTTTAACGGTCCCCAAACAGATGTTCGTGTCTGCAGGAAAAGTATCATATTTTAAGCCATAGGTTATATTAAATGTCTTGATGATGGTACCAGTTTCACAGTGAGCCCAGCAGTATGTTTTACAGGAGATAGCATGGCTATAACCACTTGGATCATTAATTTTAATATGATTTCTGGTAAGATGTTTCTTTAAAAAGCATTTTTCTAAAAAAGCAAAGAATTACATACATTTCAGTTTTGGGAAGAAAGGAAAGAAATTTCAGATGAACACACTTGAATAGATTTTACAGTTTTAAATATAAGATCATTCCATTTTACTTCAGTAAGCTAAAATTAGAATTTTATGTGAAATGAACGAGGCAGACTTTGGAACCAATTGACAATATGTCACATCTTAAAAAATAACAAGTTTAATGACAAAACTGTTTTAGAAACAATGAAAAAATATATTAATAAACAGCCCAACTTTTGAGTTTCCAAAGGAGCAGGGCTTTTTGATAAGCGCAGAGATTGATGGCACAGTTAGGTGGTAACAGCACTAACAGCAAATTTTCAAATTACTTGAATACATCTTTGAGTAAATGTCAAGGTCCTGAGTTTGACAGCCCAAATATTTTAAAGTGTATTTTCTTTTTTTTCCCCCTTCATCTCCCACTTTTTCATTTAATACTTTTGAAGAAATACCTCTTGATGTGTGTGAACCAAGATGGAAAAATTAAGTCTGGCTGCTCACAGTACAAGCCAAGTTTTCCCACACTTCATGTTGGTTAGTGTCCATTGATGAATGTGTACTAGCCCAAAATGAAGGACTTCCTTGTCACATGCATCCACATCATTAGGAAGAAGCTGTCAGCATACAGTAGTGGTATTGGATCCTGTGATTATGGTTTTTTGGATCAGAGGGACTTCTTTTTTTTCTTTATGCCTTAGTACCAGACTACTCACTTTAAAAGTATTGTTTTTTCCAGTTGTTTTCTAGATCTGTTCTTTCTCTTTCATTCTTACTGGTATACCACCCTTCATTTTCTATTTTGACAGCTCCATTTTTATGCTCTAGAGTTTTTTCTCTGTGTTGCAAGTGCCTATCTTGGGGCCTTGGGTTGTTTCTTACCGCTTATCCCTACGGGGTCCTGAATAATGTCTTTCCTCTTTCAGTTTATGGTATTCCTAGGCCTTTCTGGCCACTCTTTGGTGCCCCTACTCAATCCTGCAGATCTAGTTCCAGTTCTGAACAGGGTATGACTCCACTCAGGTCAATACCAATGTAATAGCAGATGTGGGTGCAGCGCTCAGCTAGCTACATGCACTCAGTGCACCGGTTCTGTATCACCCACAGCCTCAGCCAATTTTGTTAATGGTTTATAAAGCACAGTACCAAGCATGATTAAAATCAGGCCTTCATCTCTACTTCTGTTATCCTTTTCTGATTAAATTGTCTGTTCTTCAGGTCTTTTCCTCATCTGTATTTCTTACAAACCCTTACTTGGTTTTTCTTGCTCTTCTGATATCCTGTTAACTTTTGTAGTGATACCCATTTATACAGAGACATTATAGGTAGTCAAGAAGATGTTTCAATACATAAAACTTCACTTCCGCCCCCCCCCCCCGCCCCCAACTGTTGAACTTAATCTTACTAGTGATTTGAACTGGAATGTTTTTAAGAAGAATTACAAAAGAAGCAGAAGTAGCTGTCTAGAGCTTAAGTGCCAAGGTCCAAGGGAGCAAAATCGCAGAAAGAGAGGATTGCTTGGGCTGGAAGGAACTTGGTCTCATTAATCCAAGCTCCTGCTCAAAGCAGGGTTGACACTGAATTCAGAACTCGTTGCTCAGGTCTGTGTCCAGCTGGATCTTAGAAAACTCAAAGGATAGAAATGGCACAACCTGTCTGTGCTGCAGTTCCACGGCTGGGCTGTCCTTGAGGTGGCTGTTTTTATTTCCTTACTCTAGGTCAAAACCTGTCCTGTGTTTTTGGAAGCCAACATTGGTAGCTGCTGTTGGGTGACCTCAAAGTCGTCCTTTCTCCTGGCTGAAAAAGCTCCAGTGCTGCAGCCTGTCCTTGGGGGGCAAGGGCTCCAGCCCCACCATCTTCGTGGCTACCTCTGAACTTATTCTAATGCGGAGATCTGACGAGCACTGGGCAGAGAGGACAGTCCATGGCCATTCCCCAGAGCTGCTCCCTGGCCCTGCTGGCCCCAGGCTGCACTCTTGCAAGGCTCTGCCTTCCCAGGGCAGGGCTTGGCCTCATCCTTGCTGAATTCCATGGGGTCCCGTCAGCCCCTTCCTCTCCCAATCCAGGTCCCTCTGGACTGCAGCCTGGCTCTCAAGTGTAGTGAGTGCCCTGCCTTTGGTGTCAGCTCTAAATTTGATGTACTTGCCCTCTGTCTTCTCTTCTGTGTCACTGGTAGAAATGTCAAGCAGTACAAGTTCCAGGATGAGGCCTGTGGTATGCAGCTTATTACCTACCAGAAAATTAACACATTTTCCTTATTCAGCCTTTTACTGTTAGTGTGAGAGTAGAAGCTCTTCCTCTTGCCCCAGATGTCACTTGCAAGGTTTCAGCCTTGCTGAGCTTTGGTTTTCCTAAGACCATCCTGGCATGCCTAGGTAGTGTTTCTTCTATATTCCTCTTTTGTTGCCAGTGCCTGTTTCCACCTCCCATACACATTTCTTTTCCATCACAGATGCTGTGAGTGAGTTTCCTGTTTTGCCACACTAGTCTTTTGCTATTCCTTTTTCCCAAGAGGGATGGCTTTTGTGACTGATGGATGCTGTCCTCAAGACCTGTCAGATTTTCTTTGTCTTTCAGTGCTGCCTTCAATGGGACTCGCCATACCAGTTCCATGAATAACCCAAAGTCTGCTTTCCTCAAATCCAGGGTCTGTGCTCTGCTGCTATCATTCCTTTCACTCATCAGGAACTTGAATTCCACTGTTTCATGGTAACTACAACCATTGGTTATTGCATCCACAACCACTTCTTCTTTATTAGTGAATAACAGATCCAATTGTTAATTTAGAAGTGGTGTCCTTTTCTACTCAAGCCTTTCCTTTTCATCTGTAGGATGTAGGTGAACACTACTCAGGCTTCTACTGGTAGCTGTCAAATCTCACCTCAGGAAGTCATATTTACCTCCAGAATTTTGTAGTACCTTTTCATTTAGTCCAAGTGTCCACAGCACAATTGTTGCCCATGTGGATGACCAACAAGGGGTATTAGCATGAGATCCAGACAAACCTTGGTAGTATTCCTCCAACATCCCAGATCTGGCAATCAACAAATCACCTGTGATGACATGCCAGGTCAGCAGACAGGTGTCCCATTCCCTGCAGGAGGGAACCTCCAACCACGGCCACCTCCCATTTCTTCTTCCTGTGCTCAGTGCTTACGTGCAATGGGCTCTGAAAACACCTCTGGCAGAGTTTGCTCCCCTTTTCTGACTGTTTGGATACTACACCAGTTGTGAAAATTAAGTTTTCAAGGCAGACAAGAAATTCTTCTCCTGCTACCAGACATCATAAGCTTTCAACCTCTCCCTTCTTGGGAGTCTCCAATCATCACTTGCTCAAGTGCAACCCAGATTTTACACTAAATAATTTGTAACATTCTCACCCCCTCCCCTCTCCAGCTGCTTAGATTCAGATTTTACAGTAAAATGTAAATGGAATTCTGAAGAGTCTGCTATTGTTTGCTTTCATCTTGGATCAGCTCAACATCTCTTGTCATAAATGTCTGAGACCAACAAACTAGGCAGCACTGAAAGACAGCACTGAATACCACACATGACCAGTTAACCAAGGTCACTTTCTCTCTGAAATAAGGCTGGATCTGGAATAGAAGATATTGCTCAGATGAAATGCTCATCTTTCCTACAGCAGCCTACTGATAAAGGCTTTTTAGTACATTTTCAAAGTAGGCAGAAAGTCTGGAGCTGGAATATACACATCTGTTTGTTTAGAGTATGAGAACATAGTATTCATTCATAAGCTCCATTCCTGAACACATGAAAAGACATATGATTGTAATGATATTGCTTCACATATTTTTATTTCTGTGAAACAGTACCTTAAAAAATCATTAAAGGTCAGTGCCAGGAAACAGATTTTTATCAACCAAACTCATAGAGAATATATAGTGGAACAAGGTTGTCTATTCAGGTAAATCATCTCTTTGCACTTCTTCAGTTGCTATTAGTGTGTTCAGTTCTGCACATTTGAATAAACACATTACATTTTCAGGTTTAGGCTATTTCTTCTAATTTTAGCTAGTGCATCCTAACAGTACAAAACAAGGCTAACATAAAGGAGAGCAAAATTCACCTAACAATTTTTTTCCTGAAAAGCAGTGGGGGGAAAAAAAAAAAAAGAAAATGAAAGAACAGCCTATCATGTTATTGTTTTTCTAGCATACAATAAGCAATAAGCAGTCAAAAGGCACCTGTAAACAACTGCAGAGATTCCACCAATTATCCAGATTTCAGGAAATGGTGCTGAAGTTTCATTAGCAGAATATGTGGATGCAGAAGAATATGAATTTATAAACAAATTATGAAATGACAGGGCATCAAACAACACTGATGTTAATTGATGTAAAGCAGATAGATAAATTTCTGTTTATAATTGGAAGCTCAACTGATGGCAAACATTGCTGGAAATCTTTTACTCACATTAGCACATACAATGAAACTGATACAAGGTGGTCTTACTGATACTTATTATCAAAAATGTAAAAGTACATAATCATAAGGAGCACATAAAAGTCTAATTTCTCTCAGCTGCACAAACTTCAGGTTTTAGCAAATTACTTCCAACTAGAATCGGTGAGTGCAACTATAAACATTTAAACGTTAGTGGTCTGTTAACCAATTTGCTGTGGTGGTAAAGACAGTGTGCCAGTCTCAGATAATGCAAATCAACATAGCTCTGCTGATTTTAATAACAGATCAAATTACAGTGAGCCTGAGGGAGCTTGGCAATTTGCAATGAAGACTTGGTTCATTTGTGTAGGTTAACTTTTAGTAGGCTTATTTGCCAACTAGAGCACCACAAAAGTAATACTTACTGTTACAAGAAACTGCAGTGATTCCCAGTTAGTTCTATTATATATTATCCTGGTCTATATTCTTTCCCTTTTTGTTAAAGAATTGAAAGTCAAACCAGTGGTCAACATGAAACTCTGCTTACAAAACCTTACAGACTTGTAAAGACCATTCTGAAAGGATAAAAATAAAAAGAATTTTTTGTGTGGTTTGGATTATACATGAGGTTTCTACACACTCCTTAAATTGTTTAGTCTCCTCGTGTCTTCCCTTTGTTGTGTCAGATTTCAAAAGTCCCATACTTACTAAGATATATCTTATACATAGAGAAATATTAGTAATTTTTCTAGGAAATCGTGTAGATATTGTACTGTATTCTACTGTAAGATTGAAATCTGATTAATGATAATTAAAATACATTAACCAGTCATCTGTCATGCAGGCAATAATTTTCTCATCTTCATCCAGTAGACTGAATGATGTTTTTCTCAGATTCCTACTAACCACTTTTTTTTTTTTTTTCCACCAATAAAGCTAATTGTCTTTTCATTGGGAGAAAAACTATATTAGTTTTCTTGAAAGCCGGTCATATATAGGAAAAATAAATAAGACAAAGAACAATATTATTCTTTGAAGTTTTGGACAACCTGATTAAAATAAAAAAGTATTAAATCAAGTCAAATAATATTTTAGACTAATTGGTATTGCTTTTCCGAAGTACCAAATTTTCATAATTAGTCTCACATAGGCTATAAAGAGTTTAAAGCAGAGTAAGTAATTTCAGTCATATCTACTTCATAAAATGTGTTAAATACGGTTCCATTCAACTAAAGAAAAGTTTTAACCACTATACTTAAATGTGTGTCATAATAATGCTAATATTTTCTGAACATATTCTCCATATTCTTTCATGTTCCTTATGAGCTTAATATGGCTAAAAGATGAAATTGCCTGCAGTGGCTTTTGCAAATTGAAGTGCAGAAAATTTAGTCTATGTAGTTCAAGAGTTCACCTTCAGCACGGAAACTTATATAAGTGATTGGAGTTTTTATTACTTTCACCAAACACAGTCTAGTGCCTAGAGAGAGATCTGCAGTTTCAAAATGATGCAATAGAGGTGACAAATAACTGCCTACAGCAAAATAAGTGAGACCTGGAAGAGTGCTGCAGATAGGCATAAAATGAAAATAAGTATCACTTGTCTAAGAGTTTGAAATAGCTCCAAAATAACACACATCACCGTTGCCTCTTGAAGATATATGTAAGACTTGAAAGCAGTATTTCAGAGAAACAGTTGACTGACAAAGGCCCAAGATTGGATAGAGCTTCCAGAAAGTAGAAAGAGTGGGTTTTTTTTTTCATTTTTTTTCTCCTGAATTTACAGAGCGATACATACAATGAGCCTGGAGTAATGAATTTTACTTGTAAGTGACTGTTGATGAAATCTGACTTTTTTAGCACCCTAAGATGAAGGAACTAAGGTATGTTATAGACCTAGGGACAAACTTATTATTAAAGCTGGCTTTGTGTTGTGAACATATGCAGTGAAGATATTGTTTTGTTTGGCACACTGCAATGGCAGCTGGGCAAGATAAAACTCTGAACTTTAATATAGGAAATTGTCTAACATACTTTTACATGGTCATTGAACCCAGAATGGCTGTCAATGAGACCTGGAGCGGGGTCTCTGCACACAGAGACTGAGTTTGCAGGAATTAAGGTGTCTGTCACCAACTGTGCCATGCACCTGCCACCCTAACCCGTGCTCTCCTCTATCCACCTGCCAACACAGTGTTCAGGAAATTCCTTCTCCACTGTCCCCACTCTGAGGAGCTGCTTATCAACAGGGCTAGCATTATATACTTCGGTTTTATTGTAGATGTCTTTTGGGCAAGATCCCGAAGTAAATGGGAGTTTTGCTACTGATTTAAAAGTCAACAATGAAAAAGCCATAATCCAAACAAACCTGAAGTAAAACAAACCCCAAACAAGGTAGCTGATTCTATTGACTTATATTATCCTCTCTCCTGCCCTTTCAGATCGAATCATCTTCAAGGACGAAGATAGTGTTTGTTAACACATTTTATCCATTACAAAGCACCATGAAATTGAAGGCACAAGAGGCCATATCATTGTTTGGAGTAAACTGTCATAGCTCCAACAAAATATACTGTTCAGGATGTGGCCATTGATGTCCAAGAAGCTACAATGATTTATATTTAGTGGGAATCAAGTCCGCTGTGCTTCAAGAAACTGAATCTGTTTTCCTCTTTGCTGAAATGTTTTTTGCTGTTTGCTTGAAAAACAATCTTCCTATGTTATGAGGGGAAAGACCTCCTGGATTATACTTACTGTGGTAAGTGGTGTGGTATTTTATACCAGACCTTGAAAATGCAAAAAAGACTGGCAGAAGATTCATTTTTTCTTAAATTTGTGTTTTACCATTGATAGCCACATAGCCTCTGCTCTGAAGAAAATAATTAGAGCACTGGGTAAGAATGATCAATATCTTAAGTTTCACAGATAAAAGTACTTTGTGGAAAATTATTGTACCAAGCTAATACATAATTGCTTTGTAAATTATCTTTAAAAAGTAATTACTGACATATTTGCAAAGTAAGTGGAAAACAGAAGCTCGGTGCAAGAAAAGCCACAACTAACTAATAGCTACTGTCTCCAGGGACAATGCTTTTCTCAGAGCTCACTGAAATTAATAGCAGTCTTTCTTTTGACTTTGCTGGACTGTAGACCATGTCCATCATGACTGACAGAAATTCCTAATATGCAACCACAAATGGCTTGCTCTAGGAAACAGAATGTTAAATTTCCCCACAAGCTTTATGAGGTAGCTTAATAGCTTTGATGAAAATCACTTAAATTTTATGAGTTAAATGAGTGAAGATCTGCTGCTGTTAAGTAAACTTTGTGATATTTTTTCATGCCAATAGCTTCGGAAGTGTTTTCAGTTGCTGAATTAGAAGTTGATGCTGGTGCATTGGAAATCTAGACTAAAAGACACAAGTGAAATGCTTCCTGATTAGAGGAAAAAGAGGTGCTTGTTATTATTTTTAAAAACCATATATCATAATACAAGGCATTATTTTGCATCTTTATATCTACCTTAGATCAGGTCTCACATATGAGGAAAAGCAAAGGAGGCTGCTGTGGGTGATAATATTAATGACGTAACAGTGGCAGTCTGTCCTTTAAGACTATCTTTTGCCACTGCACAGTGCTAACTTTTTACTTACTGGAAGAAATATCTGCAGATCCATTTTGAAACTGAAGTTCATATTTGTTATTTATGAATATCAAAGTTCTAGTGACACTTTTTTGCAACAAAATCATGGAGTCCTTGATCAACACTAGTCTGAGCAACTGTATTATACCCATTTAATGTGTCTCAGTATTTTCAAATAAGATAGTTCATTTCATTTCAAGATGCAGACTGTTTTATGGTGCTGTAACTGAGCCATTTGTTCTGCAAATGGAGCAGTGTTTCATTCCAATTGTGACTGAAGTTGATATATGTTAAGAATTGACGTTAAGGTGTACTAAGTCCCATAACTAACTAAAGCCCTTGGGAATTTCATTACTGAGCAGTCCTGAAAAATCTCACTAGTAGTTGATAGCATTAAGGTCACAGATCAGATCTAAACCCTTGATGTACCTGATAATCTGTAGAGGATATTCATATTATCCCCTACTGTATATTATGAACTATCTTATTAGCCTGAAAAAATGTGTTTCATTTTATAAAAACGTTAGCCACTGCAACATAGTAGAAACTCTATACATTAAAATCTAACAAGCTAGGAATACAGTTTTAACTTCTTTACACACTTACTCAATTTCTTAGCGTTGTTTAGGTGGTTTTAGGATTCTACTTTGGTTGTATGTCAAAAGAAAATCTCCCTGAGCAAACCAGAAAGAAATGCTGACTCATGTTCCGTTCTGGGGGCAGTTAATAAAAGACAACATGATGAGATATTTTTGACAGTGAAACTGTGACCAATTTCCTCAGAAACCCTTAATTGAATGAAGATTTAAAAATGAGACAGGACACATTAAAGCTAAACCCTAGGGGGTCTCACTTTGCAGAAAAAATCAACTGTGAAATCTGATTCCACTACTAATGGTCAAAACTCTGTATGTGGATTTCAGGCAAGGATCACAGACTACTTCTAAATGCCATGAGCACTAATGGCTCCAATATGCAGAAAGATTTACTGGTATGTCACAGATATCCTTTAAAACTTCATAATATTATCTATTGACTGGAAGGCTCTGTGAAAACTTCTGAAGAAAATAACTGAGCAAAGAGCTCAAGAGGATCAAACAAGCTACATTTTTTTCTCCTACAGAACAAAGTGTTACCATGGTCCAGTATAAGGAGAGGGACAATGTATTTAAACACTGTTTGTCATTTCTATAAAGAGAAATAAAACATATAACTTAAAAGTACCTAACAATTCTTGCCCCATCTCTGTGTGTACCTCACATATCCAGGAATGGCTATTCTCATTAGGAAAGACAGACTTGTCAAAGAGGCTGTAAATTAATCTTGATGTCAAAATTTTAAACAAATCAGTTTCTTTTAAAACTAAATATAGCACTCTTAATTTTGTATATATTTGCAATTAATATTTGTTATGGCAAGGTATGACACTCAGAAAAAACAGGTACAACTTTTCAGAAATAAAAAGTGAGATGCTTTGCAGTTGTGCTCAATGGGACATTTCCAAAGGACCAAATTATCTTGGACTTCTGTGGCCACACAGTGCTCTGAATGCAGTGATGGCATTTTGGAGCAAGAGTCCATACAATAGACTGCTCACATACAGGAATAATGTAATGAATTTAGACTGCTAGCTCAATAAATATTAAGACGGTATGATCAGATGGACTTTAGTAAGGCTTTTTCACAATATTTCACCGAACACATTATTTTTACATCTGCCTTTATAAATAAATGTGGTCAGAAAACGTGAAAATAAAAAAAATTGAGTTATATATGTATTTTTTACTGTTACTGGAGAGAGAAAAAGAGGATTGATAACAATGTTTTGTATGACTTTCCAGAAAAGATGTTTATTGAAAGAACAGGAATTTTGAGATGCTGTCAGAAACAATTTAATCTATGTGACAGAGAATAGGGCCTGTTACCTGTCTGAAAACATGCCATTGAATATCTAGGGAGTGGTGGGAAAAAAAAGGGAAAGGAATCATATACATGGGTGGCTTTCCCCTCCATTTCATGAAGACCTCTTCAGTGAGATGTCCTGGAAATAGGATTGCTGAAGTGGTACAGATTTCATTCAGAGCACCTCTGCCTCATTGCCCTGATCCCTTCAAATTGCAATGAACTCTTGTAGCTGTATTTCAACATTAGTCTGGAAGCTCAGCTGGTACTAAAAGGCAATTGTAGTTGTGTATCAGGGATCAGCAATTTCTGCAAGAAGGTTCTGATAATTAAAAGCTACTAGCATGCAAAGGCAGTATGGTGGTATATGTAAGATTTGCATCATAACCACAATGTGATAGTTTGGGATATCATTGGCAAATCAATGATTAAATGAGGTTTTCTAGTAAATATGACAACCCAGCTGGAAAGCAGCTTGGCAGAAAAGGACCTAGGGGTCCTGGTGGACACCAAATCGAATATGAGTCAGCAGTGTGCCCTTGCCACAAAGAAGGCTAATGGCATCTTAGGATGCATTAGACGAAGTATTACCATCAGGTTGAGGGAGGTGATCCTTCCCCTTTATTCAGCACTAATGAGGTCACACCTGGACTACTGTGTCCTGTTCTGGGCTCCTCAATACAAGGTAGACATGGACATACTGGAGAGAATCTAATGAAGAGCCATAAAGATGTTGAAGGGACTGGAGAATTTCTTCTACAAGGAAAGGCTGAGAGAGTTGGAACTGTTCAGCCTGGAGAAGGAAAGGGTCAGGGGGATCTTATCAATGTACATACATAGCTTGGGAAGGGGAGAGAAGGTGTAACGAAGACAGAGCCAGACTCTTTTCAGTGGTGCCCAGTGGCAGGACAAGAGGCAATGGGCACAAACAGAAACACAGGAGGTTCCCTCTGAACACTGAACATCACTTTGTTATGTTGGGAGGATGACAGCCACTTACTCATGGAGAAAGTGGTACAAGGGTTTTCAAGGAACAGGCAGGTGTCAGGCTTGTAGGATGAGTCTTCAGTGCTACAGTTGTTCAGTTGGTACACTAGGGGCTACTCTCTTCTGTGTGGGTCTCTTTACAGGTGATGGACCATGTCTTTATCTGGGAATGGTCCAACTGCAACAGGCTTCCTTGTTGGGGAAGAGACCCAGTTTTCTATAATGAATTCCTGTATTGAGTTAGAAGCGTTAATAAAGGTAGAGCTGCTTTACTTACAACAAGATAAGAAAATATACATACTTTTAATCATGAAGAAATTCCTTTCAACATTTCTGTTTTACGCAAAGTCACATGAAGCATATTAAAAATTAGGAATGTTTGAGTTAAAAGAAAAAAGAATGACTACTTTAGTCTTTTTCCCACATTTTTGGTGACAGCAACACTTTTATCATTTCCTACTCATAATACAAAAATAATGCCTAGGAAAAAAGCAGTGTAATTCCTTGGACTTACATCATTAAAGTATTCCTCAGAATGTTCTTTTCAGCATGCCTAAGTTCCTTTGGGCAGCAATGATATGACAAATTCATATTTTACACAGCTGTGGAATTCCAGAAAAGTTATTTGTTTTATACAAGATGAAATAAGATTAGATTCATATGTTCCTGATCAAAGTAATCACATCTTAACAAATAGGTCCAGTAAGGATTGTCTTTACCAATGTAATTCATTATCATTGTGCAAAATCCACTTCATTCTCAATAATTGTCAGGAATTATGACTATGCATCTTAAAGAAATGAAATATGTACCATTATTTGATTTTCACCTAAACCATGTTGTAACAGTGGAAAGATTAAAATGAATAAATAGAACATAAACTCAAACAGTATGCTGAATATTTATATTCTTTAAAAATAGGGACAGTGATTGATGTGAACGATACGTGCAAATGAAAAAAAAAGTGCTGTTAAGGTACGCTGTTAAGGTAGCAAAATCTTATAAGAACATTTAAAATAAGTATAAAGAGTGTAGTGGGATAATAGGTATTTTATTAAAGCATCATGATAAAGTCAACATTGAGAGGTTAATGTTGCAGTCTAAGGCAAATCTAATTTGAGTGAGAGACCAAACTGGTCCTCTGCAGGTCCTAACATGAGCAAGAAGAGAAAAATAACTATTTCTATTCAGTCCCCCATATAATGTCCTGCTTTGTGTTCCTCAGCAAGCCTGTTGCTCAAGGCCTGTGTGGCTGGAAAACAAATCTGAATAATAAATTAATGTATGCAGATTCTCTTTCGGAAACAGTTTTTGGTGGAAACACTCAGGAAACTGAGAAAAGCTATTGGAGCTTTGTACAACAGTTTTAAGCTCTGTCTCATTTTGCATCATGAAATATTTCAAAGAGTTTTAAAATTAAAACTGCTGACTGCCCCACTACTTTTTTATTCCTGTATTTTTTTGTAAATGTCACACTAGGTCTTAAACTTCTGAACACTGGCAAAAATTATGTGTGTTCACTGTAGATATTAAACATTTAGAGTTCTTTTGGGTCATGTGATGGCTGGAGTAGGAGATTGGAATTCTTACAGGTATTAAGACAGATATGGGCAGGCATTGACACCAGTCATGAGTTTATCTCATGGAAAAGGTTTACTGCAGAACACCAAAAAGGAAACATGTGAAATAGACTTTTTCATTAAAAAGTAAGTTAAGCAGTGCAAATTTTTTGTTTTTGTGAAAGAGCATTTGAAACAAAGATCTTTGTTTTATGCCCTATGATAAAATCTGACTTCTTTTCCATAAAAGAGGTCTCTGTAGTAATCATCATCAACGCTGAGGTCATCTCATTGGTGGAAAATGAGCACTGTTTTCCAAGTGATAGAACTAAACCTGGCTAAACTATGATTGCAGGTTGCTTGTTATCTGGGTCTACTTTAATTTCAATCCATAAATTATACTATTCTTTTCCCTGAACAACACTGAAGGTCTTATTTTTAGAGATATAGAGCATTCAGACCTCAATTTTTTTCGATTAGGTACTTGGTTTTATGCTCATTCCAAAGCAGCATTTAAATAAAGCTGTAATGTGTAATACAACATATTNGAAAAACAACAATAATAACAAGTTTAATTTTGAGTGGAGGTGTAGATTACTCTTCATCAAGAAAACTGAGTACTTGCAATGGGTTACTATCAATATATTATCTTCTAATCTTACCATGTGGGATTTGTCATTGTGCCCAAGAATACTTCAAGACCATGAGTTCAATGGGGAACAGAATGATGAACTGTGCTCATTCTACTCAAGGACATCATCTCTCATAGAAGCAAGCAAATGGATTTCTTGTCAAGAATACCAAAAGAAAAAGTACATTTAATTTCTTATGGGACCTAATGTGAAACGGAAAGACAAAAGTCAGTTTGATAATGCCTGAAACAAAAAGACATCAGAAGAGACCAAGACTGACACATTTATGCAAATCAGCAGTTCTTGCATGACAAGTAACTCCATACATTTCTTGTATCAACAAAGAATACTTACGTGACTATGAACCTAGAGGGTCAGAACCAAAAGTCTCTCAGTATGTTTTTAAATATAAACATAACTGAAATACATTTTACAAATCAGATGGGACAAAAAAGCTTTTTACAATTATAATATAATTGCAGTTAAAAGTTATACTTACTGATATTATGAAATACTGTGTGGACTTTATTCTTTTTCCAGTAAAGACACTTAAAAATTGAAACAATGTTTTTGTATTCCTGAGCTCATTTACTTGAATTCATTTTAAAGGTAGGATTTTGCCTAAACAACTTTAGTTATGTTAACAGTGAACATATCCTGGTTTGTACTTCTGTCGCAGCAACTAGCTACTCAAACCACCTCTGCGTCTAAAGCTGCGTCAACCCAGTAAAGGCAAATGTGCTGCCTTAGAGCATAAGAAGAATAGCATTGTGTCCAACAGTTCAAATTCTATCCTGAATTTCTGTTTGGGTGTAAACAGAAATAAATATTTAGTCTTTACAAATGAACATAATCTTCCTGTTCACAGGAAAACTAGTGACAATGACATGGAGAAGGCTGAGGTACTCAACAATTTCTTTGCCTCAGTTTTCACTGGCAGTCACTCTTCTCACAGCTCCAAGGCCCTATACCTCAAGACAGGGAGTGGGGGAATNTATTTTAGGCAAGAATCAAAGTAACAGATGAAACTAGCCATTAAGTAAAAATAATCAGATTCTGCTCCTACGTGAAATGGGGCTGCTTGGGGTTATTTTTACAATGTATTCAGGGCTCCTATGTTAGCTTTAGAAGATGTCAAATATATGAATGGCATGATCAGCTTTCAAACATACTCATCACTCTAAGAAGTAAGAAAAATGAAGAGAAGAATAATTCAGTTGTTGCTTCCAGTGTAATACNGAAACAAAAAGACATCAGAAGAGACCAAGACTGACACATTTATGCAAATCAGCAGTTCTTGCATGACAAGTAACTCCATACATTTCTTGTATCAACAAAGAATACTTACGTGACTATGAACCTAGAGGGTCAGAACCAAAAGTCTCTCAGTATGTTTTTAAATATAAACATAACTGAAATACATTTTACAAATCAGATGGGACAAAAAAGCTTTTTACAATTATAATATAATTGCAGTTAAAAGTTATACTTACTGATATTATGAAATACTGTGTGGACTTTATTCTTTTTCCAGTAAAGACACTTAAAAATTGAAACAATGTTTTTGTATTCCTGAGCTCATTTACTTGAATTCATTTTAAAGGTAGGATTTTGCCTAAACAACTTTAGTTATGTTAACAGTGAACATATCCTGGTTTGTACTTCTGTCGCAGCAACTAGCTACTCAAACCACCTCTGCGTCTAAAGCTGCGTCAACCCAGTAAAGGCAAATGTGCTGCCTTAGAGCATAAGAAGAATAGCATTGTGTCCAACAGTTCAAATTCTATCCTGAATTTCTGTTTGGGTGTAAACAGAAATAAATATTTAGTCTTTACAAATGAACATAATCTTCCTGTTCACAGGAAAACTAGTGACAATGACATGGAGAAGGCTGAGGTACTCAACAATTTCTTTGCCTCAGTTTTCACTGGCAGTCACTCTTCTCACAGCTCCAAGGCCCTATACCTCAAGACAGGGAGTGGGGGAATGAAGTCTCATCCATTGTAAGAGAAGATCAGATTAAAGACCACCTGAGGAACCTGAACATATACAAGTTCATGGGAGCCGACAAGATGCAGCTCAAAGTACTGAGGGACCTGGCAGATGTAGTTGCGGTATTTGAACAGTCATGGCAGTCAGGCCATGTGACTGGACGTGGCAGTCCCCAGTGACTGGAGAAAAGGGAATATCACCCCCATTTTTAAAAAGGGTAAAAAGAAGGACCCTGGGAACTACTGACCAGTCAGCCTCACCTCTGTGCCCAGTAAGATCATGGAACAGATCCTCCTGGAAGACGTATCAAAACATATGGAAGACAAGGACGTGATTAGAGACAGCCAACTTGGCTTCACCAAGGGCAAATAGTGCCTGACTAATCTAGTTGGCTGTCTACAATGGAGTGACTGCATCAGTCAAAAAGGGAAAAGCAATTGATGTAATCTACCTGGACTTCTGTAAGACCTTTGATATTGTCCCCAGAATTCTTCCCTCTAAATTGGTGAGATATGGATTTGATGGATAAGGAAGTGGTTGGATGGCAGCATCCAAAGAGTACAGTCAACAAGTCAAACTCTGAACGGAAACCAGTCATGAATAGCGTCCCTCAAGGGTCCATACTAGGACTAATACTATTTAATATCTTCATTAAGGACATAGATAGTGGGACTGAGTGTATCTTTAACAACTCTGTGGCTGACACCATGCTGAGTGGTGCAGTCGATATGCTTGAGGGAAGGGGTAGCATCTGAAAGGACCTTGACAGGCTTGAGAAGTGGGCCCAAGAGAACCTCATGAAGTTCAACAAGGCCAAGTCAAGGTCTTGCACCTGGTGGAGGCAATCCTCAATAACAGTGCAGAGTGGGTGATGAATTGCTTGAGAGCAACCCTGCAGAGAAGGACTTGGGNAAGAAATTTTTTATGATTAGGGTGCTGAAACACTGGAACCAATTGCCCAGAGAAGTGGATGCCCCATCATTAGAAGTGTTCAAAATCAGATTGTCAGGGCTTTGAGCAATCTGGTCTAGTAAAAGATGCCCCTGCCCGTGGCAAGAAAGTTGGATTANTGTGAGAACCCACCTGGAATACTGCGTCCAGTTCTGCGATTCCCAATACAGAAAGACATGGACCTGTTAGAGAGGGTCTGGAGGAGGGCCACAAAACTGATCAGAGGTCTGGAACACCTCTCCTGAAGAAAGACTGAGACAGTTCAGCCTGGAGAAGAGGAGACTCTAGGGAGATTTTATGGCAGCCTTTTGCTATATAAAGGGGGCCTTATAAGAAAGATTGAGAGAGGATCTTTATCAAGGCCTGTAGTGACAGGACAAGGGGCAACGGTTTTAAACTGTAAGAGGGTAGATTTAGATTGGATATGAGGAAGAAATTTTTTATGATTAGGGTGCTGAAACACTGGAACCAATTGCCCAGAGAAGTGGATGCCCCATCATTAGAAGTGTTCAAAATCAGATTGTCAGGGCTTTGAGCAATCTGGTCTAGTAAAAGATGCCCCTGCCCGTGGCAAGAAAGTTGGATTAGAAGGTCCTTTCCAACCCAAACTATTCTGTGATTCCATGATTAAGATTTTTAACACTTTTTGAGACTTTAATACACACGGTTCTACATTTCATATAGGGATATAATGTATTTATATATAAACATAAATAATTGCATTTTAATTTTTTTACTATTTTGTATGTCTTATGAGTTATTTTAATAATATCTATTTCAAAACCACTGTAATTGTGTGGTCCATCTTATGTAATTACAATAGATAGTACTTTCCCTATGGACAAGCACCCTGCCAACTCAAGCGAGGGATCATTAAACAGCTTGCATATTTGTTTTGATGTGGTTACTAAATAATTTGTTCACTGATCATGAATTAACATTAATTTAGTACTGAGTTTTTTCTTTTCTTTTCACCATCTATACTGGTTTATCCCTTAAAATAATCTGCATGCACTTCCACAGTGTCTTTGGCCCAAAATATTCTCCTACTATCCTATTTCTGTTGCAAAAAAGAAGATGGATTATTTACATCTCATACATAGCAGTCAACACAGTTAATTTCATTTAGACAAAGCTTTAAACGCACTAAAAGAAAATGAAAATCCATGTCATGTGATTCTCCTGTGGTCTCAAGGGAGTAATCCTTCTGTTAAAATAACAATTATTAAAAAACCAACACACACCATGCACAAATGCAGAACAAGAAAGGAGGCCTGCCATTTCCGTACCTTACAGATGACAGACTTTTCATTTGGCTGTAAGATGTAAAGAAATCCTTTTTCCAAGATGAACCTCTTTTTTTATTTCACTCTTTTAAATCCTATGTGGCTCCTAGGAGATCTTGAAAATCATGACCTGAGTACATCATTCTAATTATGTAATCACTGGGCAATTTTTCAGAGTAAAAAAGTCAGCTGCCTTTACAGACTAACACATACCTTTGTGCTACTTGTTCTGGCACTGTCATGGTTTTCTGGAAGACTAAATTGGTTTAGATCCTGTTTCATAACCATTCTGCTATATTATGCTCACTACAGACAAGACAGCCACTGATTATCACATCCACCACTTGTTCTCCCTTGTTAGTGAATAGTAGATCCAGCTGTATGTTGCCCCAGATCATGATGTGACCTCCAACACGGTCCAGAAATCTTGACTGCTTGAAGCTCATTGTACTGCCCTGTCAGCAGATGTCAGGGAGGTTACAGTCCCCCATAGAACTGGGATTTGTGACACAGAGACTTCCTCCTATGGTTTGAAGAAGCTTTCTCCACTTCCTCACCCTCGTTGGGTGGACACAATCCCACCACGTGTCACCCTTACTGGTGTGATCCTCTGACCTGGCCCTATGAGTTCTCACCCCGCCTCTTGCCTATCTCAGAGTGGAGCCCCATGTATCCAAGCTGCTCCTTCACGGTAAGGGCAACCTCCCTTCTTATTCTGTCTCTCTTGAAGATCTTGCACCTGTACATTGCTCAATGCATTGTGCTAGCTGTCCTACCATATCTCAGTTTTTCAAACAGCACCCCAAATGCGTGGCTGGAGCTCTAGTCACTTCTGCCTGTTTCCCAGGCTGCATACATTTATCGACATGTACTTGAGGTCGGTCCCCGTCCACCCTGTTTCATCATTCCTTAGGTCTCTCTTGTTACCATTGCTCTGAACCCTTTGCTTTCCACCGCTTTCTACTATTTATCTCTTAATTTGACTGTGTTTTGCAATCTCACTCCTCAATTTTCCTAGCCTAAAGCTCTTCTGACCAGGTTGGCCTGCCTCTTGGCAAAAGTGCTCTTGCCCCACTTTGCTAGAGCTATCACATTTCTCCCCAGCAGTCCTTGATCCTCAAAGGTTCTGTGATCATAAAAGCCAAAATCTTGATGATGACACCAGCTTGGTGTCAACTGGTGATGACACTGGTTGATGACAACCACATACTGACCAGAATGATATTTTCCCTTCATCTATCAGGGCACTGAACCTAGTAGTAGATGAGTGACAGAAAGCTTAGCCTGGAGAAGCATCAGATCTAGCTGAGCCCAAACCATGTGACAGCACAAAGAGGAGTGTATGTGATGGTATTGGGAGTCTTCCTCTAGTTGGGGAAAAAATCCTCCATCTGCTGACCTGAATTGCTGTCTAAGGAGTTTTGCTCTTTGCTGAGGGCTTGGATCTGGGATGCTGCTGATTCTGTTGATGATTTGCCAAGCTATTTTTATTCTTCTGGAAAAGTGACATTCATTTTTAATATGTGTTTTCTTTAAAAAGAAGCAGAATCTCACAATGGGTTAAAACATTCTTGCAAATTAGAATAAGTGCTACCAATGCAGAGTATGTATTTTGACTTTTATTTCCAGGTTGCCTGAAGACATTGACATTCCTGACAACTTTCTCCACTGTTCTACTAGAAAATTCCCATCCCCACCCCAAACAAAAAATAAAAAAATCAAAACCAGTTTAAATTAACATGAGGGTACTATTGTGGATGAAAAAGAGGGGAACCTTCTCTTCTGCTGCATCTCATGTGTTGACAGAGGCACCTCCAGCAGGAAATGCAGCAGACAGAAAGTTTCAAAAGGCACCCAAATACTCCTAAAACTGCACCTCGCTCATCTACTAAGATAAATGATTGCAAAAGATATTTTATAACAATGCAATCTAGTAACTTGGCAATATGTACCAAATTATGATGTAGCCTATGTGAAGCACTGTTATGAAGGAAAACACTTTTATATTACACATTCTTATTAAAAAAATAAGAATGGTGGATGAAAGTTGAAGGTGAAATACCTTTGCCTAAAACTGGCCAAATTATTAGATACATCAGCTTTTGTTCTTCATCTCCAAGTATGTTATTTGAATACATCTTCCAAGCTGATATCAGACTTTTCCACCCAAATACCTAGAAGAAAATAAGTTATTCCCTGACAACAGGAATGATCCAAAGACAGAGGAAATGCTATACAACAAAAGCAGATCACTGATACATAGTTAGTTATGGAAGCTAGAAGCAATTGCATTTTAATGAAGTTGGTATCGTCCAGATTATGTCATGGATGAAGGTGGCATTGAGGATATCTTAACTATGTAAACTTCTGGGAGCACAACTTTGTATCAAAAAAAGCTGTCGGTCATACATGGAAGAAATGAGAGGAATTTAGGGAGTGAACAATATGGGCTGCAAAAACAATATTTAAAAAAACCCTATTGTTTTTTAACCATATTTTGCTTGGTACTATTGCCAGATTTCATGAAGAAAGGAAGCAGAAAAACCTAAAAAATGTACTGGTAAAGAAAGCATGCCTTGTAATGATAAACTAAACAACTTTTATTAGCCATTTTTTCATGGGACTATTTAATTGGATGGTGACTACAACCTAAAATTAGCTACATAGGCTCCTTAATTCAGTACATGAAGACGTACCATGGCTCTACGGCCGAAATTTGAAAATAAAGTTTGAATAGGAAAAAAATATGCACAGACGGCATCAATACTGACTAACTTTTCAACAGGCCACCCCTGAGGGACTTTGTCCATGGGTGACCCATGCCAAGGCAAGACATCCCCAACAGGCCTGGGGATGACCCACGCTGGGGGAAGGACACCCCTGAGGGGTAAAGGGGCGTGAGACCCTGACCAAGGGTAAAAGGAGCCATCAGACTGCCTATGTTGCCTGTCGCCTAAGCTGGAGGTGTAATCTACAGTGAAAGTGTGGTAAGTTTTATAAATGGGGAGGAGATAGGTGTTTATGTAAGTGTTTGTGCAAATGTTTATGTTAATGTTTTGCTTTTCACAGTTCCTGAGTCAGTGATTAAAGGTTTGTGTTGGCTGACAACAAATCAAATAAATTCTCCAACACTAGATTGCTTTGCCTGTGACCAATGGTGGAAGACATACATTCAAATGTGCAACTCAGAATGAGATTATTACAGGAAAGATTCTGTGAAGTACCAGAATTATTGGTTGCTTTTAGGAAGCTGAAAAATTTTGTAAGTCCGTTATCACATCAGTTTCTCAATTCAGGTATCTCTTTCTCTCTTTCTGATTGAAAAAACTTTGGTCAGGAAGACTTTCCATCAAAAGCTCTGTTGGAACTGAAATATTTTCATGAAATGTTTCCACCTCAACAAGACAGTAATTTTCCAACAATAAAATGTCTGTTGTCAAAAGTATTCCAAATAAGATGTAGCCATGGGCACACATCTCTGGAAAACAGGCCTAAAGGGCTACATGTGGTGGAGCATGGGTTAAAGGCAAAAAGAAGTGATAGGTCTTAACTGACACTTATCAAATAAAGAATGTCCTATAGAAAGCCATGATGCTGAAGAAATATAGTTTTGCTTTGTTTAAAAATGATTCTTGCCAACTTAGAGAAACTGATTCAAATTTCAGTTGTCCNGAAAAACCAGTTCTGCAAACTGAAGATAAACAACAAAAGGAGACAGATATGAACTTTGGCAAGAGAAGTTGAGCTAGTGAACAACAGTGAAAGGTCTCTGCTGATGACATTAGCAACCCAGTTTTGCTGAGTGACCAATCAAGTGACACAAAGTAATACAGAATCACTCTGTGAAAATATATCATGAGTTGTTATGTGAATAAAGGACATACTGTGTTTGCTTCATATCATATGGAGATCATCAGCTAAAGATATTAAAGTTCTACTTTTATACCAACTGTAAGTGAATAAATGATAATGGTTTACACAATAAAGATATTATGCAATAGAAAATATGAGCAATTATGTAGAAAGTTAAAAGGAAAGCCAAATAGCCTTCATTACTTGGTCTACCATGGCATCACAAAGCTTAAAATTTTATGACTGTTGCTTACACATAAAATAATTTTTGACTGTTTTTTTATATAAAGAATGAATTTTATATAATGAAAATAGTTTATCTTACATTGTAGACCTGGATAAACATAATTTATTTAAATTATTTCTATTCTTAATAGAAATGTTTGGGGAAAAAAAATCAGTAGGTTGTTAATAAGTGGAAACAGGTTCTAACAGAGGAAGTCTAACTTGAAAGTGTTTGGATTTTTTGGGTCCAATGTTGACAAGTAAATTAAAAAATAAGCTAAAGCTTATTATATGTCTTTGTGTCCTTAAGTGTAAGGGCATAGGTGAAATTGTTGCTGATAGGGGTTGGGAAATAATGTCAAATGTTATTCCATCACTTTTTTTTGAAGCTTTGCTTCCTTTTAAGAGGTCCATATGTATGGACTGGTGCTGCTGAGTGTAACATCAGTTTTCCTTTTTTCAGTCCTTTTTTGCTGTGCTGCTCATTCACAGAAATTAATTACCTATTGGTTTTCTAATCAAGTATGAGTTTGCACACAGGATTTGTTGCCTGTGGGAGCTGCTATACTATAGGAAAGCAGGAAGGGAAGGAAAGGAAGGAAAGGAAGAAGGGAAGCAAGGGAGGGACAGAAGAAAGGAAGAGAGGAAGAAAGAGAGGAAGGGAAGGAGGGAGGGAGGCAGGAAAGAAGGAAGGAAGAAAGGATGGAAGGAAGCAAGGAAGGAAAGAAGGAAGGAAGGTAATTTTTTATTGTTCTGTCCTCTTTTTAACTGTTTACTGCAGTTAATATATTTTCCTAAGGCCATACACTACAAATACTGATTCAGTATCTCAACCAGTGCTTAATACTTGAGCCCTTCATATGTTGATTTTCTGTTTATTAGCACGGATATTCCTTTTTTTGTTTGTTTGTTTTTTCCTAACAATACTCCTTTTCTCTTTTAAGTGAGGACGCATTGTATGCAAAGAAGTCTACAAGGAAGACTAAGCTCCTTAGGGCTTTGCAAGTTTACAAGAGATTTGCAGTTTGAATTGGTACTTTGTTTCCTGGCATTTATAGATTGAAAGAAAGTAAGAAAAATAATCTTCAAATACAATCATTAAACATTCTCAGTTGGTAGTCTCTTTCATTTCAAGAAGAGAATATCAAAGAATGGGCATTTCTGCTCAGCTCTGAACATATGTGATTTGCAAATCAGTGCTTGGAAATGAAAAGGAGTGAGGCACTTCTGTCCAAGTCATCTTCTGGAGTGAAATGAAAGAATGGAAAAATCTGTGTAATAATAAACTACGTACCAAGCTCCCTCCATATTGCAGTAGTCTTCCAAGCCATTTACAGACCTGCAAGTCCCAGTTCTACAAGCTGTACTGAAGGTAACTTCTGTATAGGTTAGTCATTCACCTTTTAGCAACGAGTGCTCAGTGGAAGAAAAGGACCAGTGAGTATGTTGCATGTCTTGCCCCATCATGGCACTTTTACCTACAGCAGATATCTGAAGCAGATATTCACATGTGATTAGGTCTCCAGATTTTGCAGTTTGCAACACCAACATAACTAAAATTTGTAAGGTCAAGGCAGTGACCATCTATAGCATACTCCACCCAGTAACAGCAGAACATGGCATTCAGAGAATGGGTGCTGTACAGAAAAGCCCAGCAAAGCAATGTAGTTGCTATACCAATGTATTTGTGAGGATGAGAACTAGGAGGTCTGTCTTTCTGCCAAAACTTTCAGCAGTCACTTCACCAGAGAGGAAATTAGTATTGTTTTTAAATAGTTCTCCTTTTTTTCTTTCACAGCTTTTAGAGACTACTTAGTCCAGTGCCTTTGAAACCCTACAATGGGAAAGGGTGTCAGGAAGATATGGATTGTCCCTGGACACAGCAACAGTGACTGCCATAACTTACTTCTAGAGCCTTCCTGAACAGCAGAAGATGCTAATGCAGCGAATGTCAGCAAGACTTGTCCCATCTTCTTTTCCCTATATATACCTCTGAAGAGCTTCCTTTTTGGTACATAAATATATTTGATTTCCACCTAGCTAAAGCACACAATCTTGTGTATGTGGTATTTGGAATGCCATACCTCTTTGCTTCATTATTAGCCGAACAAACATGGAAGTAAGAGCAAAACAAACATTCGCCCACAGCCCCAAAAAGGGAGAATGACATCAAGACTCTGAATGTCTGCTAAAACCCGGGGTCTGATCATAGTTTCTCTCTCTTCTTTACCCTCTTTAGTACTGGCAACTCCTATGTGAGGGGGTGGCAGCTGGTCCCTACCAGCTGCAGGGACAGGGTGCTGGTGACAGCATGTTTCAAGTAGTGCAGAAGGAGGGTGACCTCTATTGGATGAGCTGCCACTGGTTGGATTCTGCTGTTTTGTTCCTGAGCAGAGTAGTCAACTCAAATTTTCTGACTTGATAAGAAGGGCTTTAAACCAGGAACGATGGGGAAGGGAGAGAGTTACCAGCAGCCCTGTGAAGGAGTGATGGACAGGGTTGGCAAGCAAAGAGCCTGGGGTGAGATGAAAAAAAGGGAACACATAATCAGCAAAATAGGGCTTAAGCAGAGTCACCTCAAATAGTTGCATGTAAGCAAGGAAGTGCCTACATGGCATCATTACAGGCGGAAAAACACAGAGACTTTATGGAAATCAGCATGCTGGGGTGCCCCTCTGAACTGCCCATACATGGTTGTAGCTTGGAGAACAAACACAAGGAATTAGAGATCCATGTGGAGTTTCAGGGCTGTGATTTTGCTGGGATCACAGAGGCATGATAGGATGGCTCCCATGACTGGAGTGCTATAACAGATGGTTACAGGCTTTTTAGGAAGAACTAGCTGAGAACACAAGCATGGGCAATCGTCCTTTATGTGAGAGAGCAGCTGGAGTGGAGCTCAGCATGGGGATGGATGATGAGTCAATGAGAACTGTTGGGCAAGGATTAAAGAGCAGACCAGTATAGGTGACATTATAGTGGGTGTCTGCTATGGGCTGCCTAATCAGGAAGAAAAGTAGATGACACCGTCTTCAGACAGCTGGAAATAGTCTCACATTCACAGGTCCTGGTCCTCATGGGGGATTTGAACTATCACAGACAGCATAGCAGAACATAAACAATCCAGGAGGTTCCTGGAGAGCACTGATGACAACTTCCTGACCCAAGTGACAGAGAAGATGAGGAGGAGGGTTTTTCTGCTGGACCGCATAGTCACAAAAAAGGAGGGGCTTGTTAACCCTTTCACAAATACAAAAACTCTTCTTCTATCTACATTTCATAACTTTTTAAATTTTTAATCTCTGCTAAAGAATTAGCTACTTGCCCTTTAGATATTATTGTACCTTATCTGTGAAATGTGCAGATTTTTGGAGACAAACCAGCATCTTATGTGTGTACCACAGAGTACTTGGTCATCCTAGTGACAATTTCACTTCTATCTAAAATTACAGTGTGAAATTAACAGAAAGACAACTAAAACCAGATTGGACATGGTCTAAATATTGTAGGGTCTGTATCATTTTGCCACTATATTTAGTCTGCCCCTTTATTCACACTTATACAGAACTGAAATACGTATTTTTGAGTCATGATATTTGAACAGAGAAAAAAAATGGATGCAATGAATGTTGACACTGGAATGCACATGTGATAATTTTGGCTCATAATTAGTGTTTTTCTTCGTGAATTCTTCCACCAGGCTCTATGGGGTACTACACATACAGAGTTCAGTCCCATCTGAAGTTCTGTTAATAAAACAAGTCTATATGTTGAGCCATACTCTAATCCAGCTCTGCAAGAGATAAAAAAGGTATTTCAGGAATAGTAAAAAAGTCTAACACGAAAAAACCTGAAGAATTCAGCTCACTTACCATATCTAAACCAAAATCAGGCAACTGTTCTCTACCCCAATCCCATCTAATTACTGAGTGTAATTTCTCAGGAGACAAAAATACCAGATGCTGAATAGTTCTTTCATGTAGTGGAAAAACAGATCGTATGCAACCAGACAATGTGTTTCTGAAAATAAGGTATGTCTTCCTTCAGGACCATGGTCATCTTGGAAAATGCATTTCAGCAAATGCAAAATAAAGGGTTCAATGTAGAGGAAACTCAATAAAATTAAAGAAGTGTTTAATGGTCAGACTGCAGGAATTTTAACACAATACTGAAAATTCACAAAGTTGTAAAATATGCAGGTGAGGAACCAAGTAACAAAACAGGATTTTAGTCCCAATCTTTGACAATTCTACATCTCCAGTGGAACTTGTCTCTATTCCTCATGCTTTGCTTGGTGGTCCCCCAAAGGAATTATTCCCACTAAAATATTTTAAATTTTAAAAATAGTATACCTCAAACTGAGACAAAACCACATATTTAGCAAATGTGGAAGCATGGAAAACTGTGTGTTAAAGTAGATTTATTCACCTTTCCAGGTACTCCTTTCTTACCTACCTGGGATAAGTCCAAGATTGTAAGGCTTACATTATAAGTAGAGGCTTTAGAGAGAAAGTAAGTTTTTAAAATTCACATCTGAAATATGAAAGTCTCCTTTTTTTCACAATTCTGGGCTTTCAAACAGAGCAGAGACTACCCATTGTGTAGGAATGAAATAATTTAGGGAAAATAAGAAGCCAAACCCCTGATTTTTGTGCAAATTTTTAAAAAGAACAATGAAAGTGATCCAAAAGCTTATTGCAAGAACAGTTACAAGTCCCAGATCCTACAGTCTAGCAGTTAGGCAGTGTTGTGTATAGTGCCTGGAGTACTTTGGTTTTTTTTTTTTTAATTCCTCTCTTTTCAGAGCTTGCAAGAAAACAGAGAGGATAAGAAGAATTTTGACTGCCTGAAATTTCTTCTCTTTAAAATAAAAAGCTGATGGTAGAGAGGGGCTGTTGGGCAGCTACTGTTTCTGCCAGATGTATGGATAAGGCAGAGAAGGCTGTGGGCATGGGCAGTGCCAGCCAGAATCATGGTACAGCAGCTGTCTAGTTTTATTTGATGTTTTGAGAAGGGAGTGCGGAGAAATAGACAGGACACTACAGGCCTACTGTCACTGTACAATTGGAAGTGCTTGTATAGTCAGTGCACCAGCAGGAACTTGTTATGATTACTCATGAACCTTTCTCCCTCCTCCGCCTCTAGCAGCTATAAAACCCCACATGACCATAGCAACTGAGGTTTGCTGACCGTCTTCAATATGATGGGCCTTTTGCACAGGGTTATGCATATGGGAAGAGATGCAGTGTAGGAAGAGGTCGGGAACTGATGAGAGCAGGGTGAGAGCTCATGAGGCCAGGACAAAGAATCAAGCCAGTAATGGTGACACCATGGTGGGAGTGCGACACCATGGTAAGGAAGTGGTTGAAGCCTTCTTCAAACCACTGGAGGAAGTCTCTGTGTCACAAATGCTGGTTGTCACTGGGGACTTTAATTTCCATGATATCAGCTGGGAAGGCAAAACTGTTGGGTGTAAGCAGTCAAGATTTCTGGAGGATATCATGGATACCTTCTTGATACAGGTACTGGATGGGATAATCCGGGCTGATGCATGGTTGGATATGCTATCAACTAGTAAGGGAGAACTTGTTGTTGATGTAGCAATGGTTGCTTTGGCTGTAGTGACCATGGTATAACAGAGTTCAAAATACTCAAGGGTGCAAAGGAGATGAGTAGGAGAGCAAAGAGGGCTTCAGATGATCACGTTTCAACTTATCCAGGTAACTGGTATGGAAAGCAGCACTGAAGGACAAAGAAAATCTGGCAGGTCTTAAGGACAGCATCCTCCAATTGCATGAATGGTTTCTTTCAGTGGAAAAAGGGATAGGCACAGCAAGAAACTAACGTAGCAAAACAGGAAACTCACAACAGCTCTGATGGAAAAGAAACATGTACAGGAGGTGGAAACAGGGACTGGCTACAAAGAAGGAATACAGAAGAAGCACTTCAGGAACATACAGGGATGGTGTTTGGAAAACTAAAGCCCCATTAAATTCTAACCTTGCAAGGTACAGAAAGTGCAACACAAAGAGTTTCTAGGGAATCGTGGTCCCTCTGCTAAATGAGTGATTTAGAAACAGTAGATGCAGATAAGTTTTGATGCCTTGTTTGCCTTGGTCTTCAATGGCAAGTATTTTGAGTCTACTGACAAGGTTCCAGGAAGAAATGGACAAGTAGTGGACAAGGTTCAAGTCAAGGGCTACTTTAGAGAATTGGACCTATATAAGTTACTGGGACGAGACGAGCTGCAAGCAAGGCTGCTGAGAGAGCCAGCTGATGTCAGAAGGCCGTCATCTTGGAATGAGATCAAGGAAAGTCCCCAACAACCAAATGAAGGCAAATGTTTCTCCTATTTTCAAAAAAGAGCAGAAAGACATGCTGGGGACTACAAACTCATCAGCCCCAATTTGGTCACAGTGAAGATAATGGAGCAAGTCTCTTGATAGCTATTTCAGGACACATGAAGAAGAAGAATCTTAATGGAAAGAGACAGCATTAACCCACCAAGGTCTGGATGGAGGAAGATTGATTGAATGCTTGGGTTCAAAGGCTAGTAGGTAATAGGATATACTGTATCAGGATGCTGGTGATACATGGAGTATGACAGGGTCTATCCTGGGTTCCATCCTATTTAATAACATGTCAATGACCCATGAGAGTAAATTGAATAAACATTCATCAAGTTGCAGATGTTATCAAGTTGGCATTTTCAAATTGATATGAATGACACACTTGAGGGCTGGGCTGCTATTCAAGCTGNTGGGGCCCAGAACTGCACACAGTCCTCAAGGTGAGGCTGCACTAAATACAGCAGGTTAATCCCCTCTTTTGACCAGCTGATTATACTGTGTTTAATGCACCCAGAATTTGGTTTGCAAGGGTGGGTAGAGAGAGGGAAGAAGGGGCTGACCTGACCCCATGAAATTCAGCAAGAATGAGGCTGAGCCCTACCCTGAGAAGGCAGAGCCCTGCAGGGATGCAGACTGGGGATAACAGGGCCAGGGAGCAGCTGTGGGAGATGGCCCTGGTCCCTGATGGGCAGCGAGCTGAGTGTGGGCCAGCCATCTGCCCAGGCATGAGCAGGACATGACCCTGAGGACCAGGGGAGGGCAGGGACTATCCCTTCTAGTCAGTACCTGTCAGACTGCGTCTGGGTACTGCTGCCAGTTTGAGGCCTCAAATAGGCCCATGTTGATAAACATGGCCAAGTTCTGCAAACAGCCAGCAAGACGATCCTGGGCTTGAGCCCTTGCCCTGAGAGGAGAAGCTGCGGGAGCGCGGCTGGTTCAGCTGGGAGAAGGGAGGACCTAACAGCATCTCCAGCACTGACAGGAGGCAATGGAGGAGTTGCAACTGGGCTTTTCACAGTGAGGTGTGGTGGGAGGGCGAGAGGCAGCAGCAGAAGCAGAAACATGGGAGGCTCAGGCTGGAGATAAGAAGCCTTTATCATGATCATGCAAAAAGTGAAACTGGGAATCAGAGATGTTATTCACTCTCTGTGCTTCAAGGTTTTCAAGTCCTGACTTCATAAATCCCTGAACAAACTGGTCTGCTCTTCTGCTTTGAGCATGAGGTTGGATTAGACACCTAGGTCCCTTCCTACCTGATTTATCCTTTGATCCCACCATTAGGAATGTGGTGCTGGGAATGCAAAAGGAAGTGCTGAGGTGGTGTGTGGTGTTGGAGAGGGAACAGTAGGTAGAAAAGCCGAAGTGTCTGGCCTGGGAACTTAGATAAGTCCCAAAAAGCCTGGGGAGAAAAAAATCTTAAAGAGGAAGAAGAAGAAAAAAGGATGACTAGAATGGAAAGTGTAGGGAATAATCAAACTTTGGAAAAATAAGCAACGTAGTGAGACAACTGTATGGACTGGCTTCAAACAGCACTATTTTAATCTAGCAGTATGCAGTAATAAAGGCTCAGCACTGTATGGATTTGTAAGCAGTGACAGTCTGAAGTCTGAAAACGCTATAACAAAGATGTTGGCAATAATAATTCTGTTGTCATAACATGAGACTCTCTTTGCTTGCTTTAATTGCTTGGCCACCATGTAATGAAGCAGGGTGAGTAATTGTTTCCGGTTCTTGAGCCCCTGAGATCAGGACTGCGTAACTCTGTAATGAAGATACCTGTAAGCAGGTCCCTTTTATGGGACTAATAGAAATATTTGTTCTTCTTAATTGAGTTTAAGCCATAGTGTGCTCAAATTTATTTCGTGTGTACATTTACACAGACTCAGATAAGGGGACAGAAATTAGATTCTGCTGATTAAGGACTGTACTGGTTTTGGCTGGGACAGAGTTAAATTTCTTCATAGTAGATTGTATGGGGCTATGTTTTGGATTTGTGAGGACAGCAGTGCTGATAACACAGGGATGTTTTAGTTATTGCTGAGCAGTACTTACATGGAGTCAAGGACTTTTCTGCTTCTCGTACTGCCCCACCAGCAAGTAGGTGGGGGGTGCACAAGGAGTTGGGAGGGGACACAGCTGGGACAGCTGACCCCAACTGACCAAAGGGATATTCCATATCATATGACGTCATGCTCTGCAATAAAACTGGAGGTGGGTAGAGGTTGGTGGGGGCTGCCATTGCTCAGGAACTGTCTGGGCATTGGTCGGTTCATGGTGCGCAATTGTTTTCTTTTGCATCACTTGTTTTTCTTGGTTTTGCTTTTTGTCTCTTTTTTTTTTTTTTAACTGCCTTCTTTTTTTTTTTTTAACTGTTAAACTGTCTTTATATCAACCCATGAGTTTTTGTACTTTTACCCTTACAATTATCTCCCCCATCCCACTGCAGGGGGTGGGGATGAGGTGGCGGCTGTGTGGTGCTTAGCTGCCCTCTAGGGTTAAATCGTGACAAGGATCTAAGTGCAACACAGGATTTTGCTACTTCTCAATAATAGTGGGTTGATTAAGGTTAAAGGATGATTAAGGTTAGGGATGATTTGAACTGAGACTTAGGTCAAGGAATTCTTGACTGTTTGCATCTATATATTCTTTGCTTTCTAGCAATTTCAAATACACTGGAGAAGAAGAAGAGAGCAGGAACAGGATCTGCCAAAAGAATACAAGAAAGTATGAGAACTCTCCCTCTGGTCCATGTCTTTCATGTAATGGAACCTCTTTTTTTTTGTCCTGTAAACAGCATGGTTTACCTATAATTCAGGTTCTTAGCCTTGCTGCTTTGTTTTTTGTGTCTCATTGCCTCAGAGGGATAGTTTAAGGGCCTGCCTTGTCATCAGAGGGCAACTGGAGATGGCTTGCTTTCTTGCAGGAGCAAAAACATCTTTTAAAATTCGTATCAAATAGTTGGGCCTCTGGATGTTGTGAATCCTTTGTGCTGCTGTTACAGTCAGGATGAGAGGCACAGTGTTTAATGCAATTCAATCCCGTGCTTTTCAGGGTCACAGCGGTCTCCAATTTTGCAGGTGTGACAGCCCTACAAGCAGAGCTCTACAAACAGAGCCCTACAAGTCTTGCAGGTTTTTAGTAGTTTAGTTACCCTGCTGTATGTTAAGAAGGAAAAGGTCTCTGGCTGTACAGTTTCCTGCCATCATGTCAGTTTGGGTGGTGAGTTAGCTTTGTGATCATGTTGTCTGACACTAGGATGCCCTCTTGTACCTTGGGTGTTGCAGCCACTCTCTAATGATGTGTAAGGTCTCAAGCTGTGTAGCTTCAGGCCCACCTGGCACATCTGGGAGGTGACCTTTAACTTAAATGCCTGGCATCAGGGTCCCTTGTGGATTCCATAATTTTTTTGGATCACGTTGTACTGGTTTTTAAGTGGAAGTGAGGATTTTTTTTTCTTCATATGCGATATTTTCTGCTGTTCTACGCAGCATTGTGAAAGTGCTTCATTTCTTAAGGGCCTTGGCCTTTCTGTCAGTTTTCTGGAGTTTGTTAAGCACTGGCCTGGGGCTAGTAGGTGTCTGGAGTCCCCTTCCTCTTCCTTGCTGCCTCTAATCCTGTAGCTGAAGTTTTAACATGCCTCCACCTCCCACATTCCTTTCCCATTGAAAATGGATCATGTACAACCATGGACAGTAACTGCTGTTAAAAACAGTTGCTTGAGCAAATTAGTTATGAATTGATTGGAGGATCGTTGCCTAGGGAGGCTTATTATTTCATTTTCAGATGTCCTGTACCATTTCAGTGCAGATGTTACAGTATTGATTTTTATTCTATTCTGAGCAATTTTTTGAGGAGAAGAGAGGAGTGTGGAATCAGGAAAATGCATATAGAAGTATCTTTTTAGGGATTATTCTGGGTTCATTTTGGAGAGGGACGTTAATTGAGAAATTCAGTAGTAAGGCTTACACAGAATTATTGTACTTCTTCATTAATAGGTTGCCTGTATATTTTTCTTTTACTTGGGTCATTTTTTGTCTCATCTTTATTTTTTCTGAGGTGTTTTACTTTTCAACGGTCCCCAAAACAGAAATTGTAAAGTCAGGGCACATTGAAACTAAAGGGAATAAATCCCTTAATACAAGAAAAAAAAGCATATATATGGAAAAAAACTTAAATAGAGGCTAGAAAGTTGTTGGACGGAATTCATAAGTATAAAATTGTATAAAACTACAATCATGCAAAGTATAAATCTTTCAGTATTTTAATAGTTTGAACAAAGCTTTGCACACCTCTTTTTTCTTTTAGCTCTTTCTCCATTAGCTTTTATTAGTTGATTTAGAAGTAGTGTGCCATTGAAAACAACGCTTTTTTGTCATTTGAATTATAATGCATTCTTTGTAATTGGAAAAATGTGATTGGAATATGTCATCTCTTAAATACTGACCCACTGTAAGTGAAATGTATGCAATTCCTTTGACCTTAGTGAAGGTGTATACTTTAGTAACACTCAAGAAAACTCCATTTGACTAGTTCAAAGAGAAATGGACATTAACAGCTGGCTTTAGAATTTTCTTTATTACCATTTTTAAAACAAATTTGAAATTATATGAAGCTTTCATAAGTTTCATGCTCTGGTTCACCAACTATCACAACAAATTTATGCTAAGTGTTAAGTTTACATTTTACATCCTTTATGTTGGAGTAATTTGCTGATATTCCTGCACAATTTTTAATCTCTTGATATTGTTCAATAATAATATCTGTAGGAAACAGTTGCTGTTCTACAGTGACTTATAATCAGAAGGTGCATTATTTTCATATGGTGATGAATTTCACTTGGTAGTGAAAACTGTGATTGTGGAAGCAATCCATTGCAGTGAGTGTGTTCAACATAAACTAGGCTGACTTACATACTGAAACTTAAAATACTTAAAATGCTGTACAAATTATGGGTTTGGAGTAATTGTTATTTTTGCTTCTGTGGCACTTCTTTATTAATGCTATTTACTTAATAAAGCATATATCTTTAGCAACAGTCTGTATCCTTTTTTTTTTGCCTAATTCATTCTGAATTCATTAGTTCTATGCCTTTTGGTAAAAACTGTCTTGTAATAGTGTACAAGATAGCCACTTACAAACCATAAGCCTTATTAAAATCCCTTCATAAAGTGAATTGAGAGAGTCGTACAAATAAAACTTTTTACTGCACCAGAGTCTGTGCCCTCAGTTCAGGAAAAAGTTTAATTATAAGATTAGAAAAGAATGAAATGTTAGGACTCTCTATACTTTCAGATACAAGGAAAACATTTTGATATCTTGTAGATTCTGGTAAGAGATTAATTCCATGTGTTGATTATCTCCGATCAAAATCTGAATCTGAAAATGAATCTCTCGCATCCCATCCCAATATTAAGCAGAGTTAGCAATGTGACTGTTACCTCTGAATTAATCTGAGATTGAGATATAAATGCCAATACAGCATGAGTAAAACCACTTACAAAATCTTTGCTCTGGACAGTACAAATCACAATAAAAATAAAGATAAGAGGTCTGTACTAGCTTTGGGTACATGTTGAAACTGTTAGCCCATGTCCAAAGTGAAAGTTAGATTCAGTCTTCATGGCAGCATGTGTCCTCATGTAGTCCTGATATGCCTACCTGAGTATGGTCAGGCACTCACTCATTCTGATACAAAGTCTTAATCTGAACAGTAAGGTGCTTTGATTAATAACAAGGGCAGCAAACACAGTTCTGGCAGAAGCATAGTTTTCTTTCTGTGCAGACAGTAGGCAGATCACAGAGGTGTGCTGGGCTGGGGAGAGGCCTGGGTTGAGTCTCTCTCTTTCTCCTTACACCTGGTCAGAAACCAAGATTTAGGCTGTTTCAGGGACAAAAGCCATGTAAGAACTATTCTTGCATTGCTGTACCTATGTTGCTCACAGTAAAGACACAGTTTACCTTTTAATTGGAAAGAACTGGTTTACTGTACAATATTTCACTCAAACCATAAAATCCCACCTAGGACAGAATTTTTGTATATTCCTTCTTCAAAGGAGCACAGCAGTTCTATTTAGTAAAATATGCAATAAACTTTGGAAATGATTGATCACTTTCTTAGAACTAGCAAGCTGTAAAATGTGATTCAGTTTGCTGGAAAAGTCAATGTTGTATTTCCAAATTAAAAATCCCTAGTATTATAAAATGTCTGTATATCATAATTCTAAACTGCCCAATAAAAATTCCTCAGTAAAAGAGTATCTTGATTTTTTTTTCTGTTAAAGCTATCTGCATTGAAAGCCAGAGAATCAAAGAAAATACTGTAGTATAAAATCAAATGTAATTCAGTGCAACACTGAACACAACATCTATTTTTTTAATTACTGTGATATAGATGGGCTTGTCTATTGTAAAATACATCCTGGCTTCACAGTAATAAGCAATCGTACAGATGATAAAAATTCTATGGAGTAAACTTCTGTGGTACACAAACTTCTAACTCATTTTAAAATAATACTTTCTGTTTCTGTGACATATTTTTGCTACAAGTCTTTAAGAAAATTTATAGGTGGGAAGTAATAAAACATCATAACATCACCATGAAGGAAATAATGAATCTTAGATGACTACACTGACAGAGTGCTAAAATAATTCTAGAGAACTTATTCTATACTGTACAGCTTTCAAGTTGGGTGATGTACAGCAGCATCAAGAACTGACAATTTTTTTTATTTGTTTTTAACTTTCATTACATTTTGTAAAGAGCAGATGTGTTTCATTTTAAGCTGTGTTATTCAAGGTTCCTCCAGTTATCTGTCTTTAAAGAACAGACAGATTTTTCTTGGACTTTTTTGCCTTTCAATGACATTAATTTTCGTATTCTACTGTGTTCTGAGGGAAGCAAGCCATGTTCACTGATATGTCATGTGAATGTTTGTGACATTTAGGTTCCTAAGGAGAGTTTTATATGTCAACATGTATTTGGCCTATTGCAATTCATGTTCATATTAAGTCCTCTTCATTTCATTTCTCTATCCATCTGTTCTGTTACACTTGGCCCTTTAGATTGTAGGTCTGGAACATAAATTAAATTCCATGTGTGCACTTAAAATATATCTTTTCTATATAAACTGGTGGGGTATCTTGTTAAAAGAACACTGTCAGCAAAGTGTTTGAGAGTGGTCTTGCATCCCACACATTTGCTTTTGCCTACTGATTCTCCAGGAGAAATGGAGACTACGTAATTTTCAGTGTACCACACGACCACAAGGACGTTAGTAATTTTGTGTACTGTTTTATGCATCTTACAGTGTAAAAGAACACAGTGGTAAGAGCTTTGTTCTATTTCATAAATTATGCCTATGGCATGATGTGGTACATCATACATATCATAGTTACGCCATACCCAACCGAATTTTTCTCACAACTTCAACATGTGTTCTATACCAAATAAAGGGTGAAGCCATTTGCTTTTAAGGACAGTTATTAGACTATGGAAGAGGTATGAAATTGCAGTGAATATAATATGACCTGCACAAATTGCAAAACAGTTTAAAAAGCTGTGGTTTATTTTGTCAGTGTACTGGTATTGGCTGGGACAGCGTTAAATTTCTTCATAGTAGCTCATATGGGGTCATGTTTTGGATTTGTGCTGAAAACAGTGTTGATAACACACTAATGTTTTAGTTGTTGCTCAGCAGTGCTTACACAGTTTTCTGCTTTTCGGATTCCCCACCAGAGAGTAGGTTGGAGATGCACAAAATGCTGAGAGGGGACACAGCTAGGACAGCTGACTGCAACTCTCCAAAGGGAATACCATATGGTGTCATGCTCTGCAATAAAACTGGGGAGGAGGTTGGCAGGAGGGGCCGCTGCCCAGGGACTGGCTGGGCATCGATTGGTTGGTGGTGAACAATTGTGCTTACCATGGTGGCAGGGAGTACTGGATGGTTGGAAACATACCCTGTGACCCATGCCACTGCCTGGAATACTAACTTGGGCCTTCAAAAGCAAGTTCTATGGCAACTCAGCACCCCAGAAAGAATTGAGTCAGACAACAAGACTTGCTTCCGAAACAACCTCATAAACACCTGGGCCAAGGAGCATGGCATTGAGTGGGTGTATCACATCCCCTATCACGCACCAGCCTCTGGGAAATGGATACAGTGGACTTAAAAACTACATCGAGAGCAATGGGTGCTGGACACTCAAGAATTGGGATACAAATTTAGCAGAAGCCACGTGGCTAGTTAACACTAAAGGATCTGCCAGTCGACTTGGCCCTGCCCAAATGAAACCCCTGCACAATGTGGAAGGAGATAAGGTCCCCGTAATACATATAAGGAACTGGCTGGGAAAAATGGTCTGGGTTATTCCTTCCTCAGAAAAGGGAAAACCTATTTGTGGGATTTTTTTTGCTCAAGGATTTGGGTGCACTTGGTGGGTAATGAGGAAGGATGGGGAAGTCCAATGTTTACCTCAAGATTACTTAATCCTGGGTGAAAATAATCCATTATTTGAATTGTGTGATGACAGTGTTACATGATGCTGTATGTCACCTCTCCTGTTGCTGCCATATGTCAACCTCTCATTGCTAGCCATGCTAGAGGCAAGAGGAGGAATTCATTGCAATGTTAAAACTTACAGCCTAGTCTAAAGGGACCAGGCATGGAACATGTTATGGATATACCTTTGAACTGTTGTAACCCATGATTTAAACTGCATGTTATAGGAAGTGCTACAGCAGAAACCACCTGAACCAATGAAGGATGAACCTCACAAGAAGCAGTGCAAGTGCAGCAGTGACCTGACTTGGGCTGGTTTTGGTGCCCAGTAACTCCAAGCAACACATCACCTCTCCTGTCCTGAGTGACCACCATAACAGATGGAGCCCAAAATCATAGACCAAATGGACCCAATGAATATTTTATCGATATTTATGGACATTTTGCAAACATTTCATAGGAGAAGGGGAGGAGAATGTACTGGTTTTGGCTGGGCATTGGTCAGCTGATGGTGAGCAATTGTTTTCATTTGCATCACTTCCCTTTCTTAGGTTTTATTTTCCCCTCTCTTTGTTTTGTTGTCGTCCCCCCCCCCTTTTCCTTCGAC
>VZTQ01006788.1:0-31047 GCA_013400755.1 Pelecanoides urinatrix | reverse complement strand
TTATTATTATTATTTCTTTTTAATTATTAAACTGTTGTTATCTCAACTCATGAGTCTGTTTCTCACTTTTATCCTTCCAATTCTTCCCCCATCCCACAGGGTGAGGGGGAAGGAGCAACTGGTTGTGTGGTGCTTAGTTACCGGCCAGGATTAAACCACGACAGACACTAACAAACCTCAGCCTTATCTGTTCTCAAAGCATATCTGAAGCAAAACTTATGAGTCTGATGAGAGAGCTGACACTAACTGTAGGGGACCACTGGCAATTGTAACGGTGAACACTTGTAACTGCACTGGCTGTTCAATATCTCCCCAGGTACTACTGGTCTTTGTAAATACACTTGCTTTGGCTGTTTTGTTGCATATCAATTAAAATATGACAAGCAAGTCATTCTCCTGAACATATCTATGGCCAAATGCCTAATGCTCTGTGTACAAATAACAGTTGCAGAGCTAAGTTCATGTTCAATTTTAAAAGTCAGAAATAGTACCATCTGAGGATGTGAAGACAGATAATAAAGGCAATGGATTAAATATATCCTTTTGCCTGAAGATTGCTGCTTGNAAGGTCCCCGTAATACATATAAGGAACTGGCTGGGAAAAATGGTCTGGGTTATTCCTTCCTCAGAAAAGGGAAAACCTATTTGTGGGATTTTTTTTGCTCAAGGATTTGGGTGCACTTGGTGGGTAATGAGGAAGGATGGGGAAGTCCAATGTTTACCTCAAGATTACTTAATCCTGGGTGAAAATAATCCATTATTTGAATTGTGTGATGACAGTGTTACATGATGCTGTATGTCACCTCTCCTGTTGCTGCCATATGTCAACCTCTCATTGCTAGCCATGCTAGAGGCAAGAGGAGGAATTCATTGCAATGTTAAAACTTACAGCCTAGTCTAAAGGGACCAGGCATGGAACATGTTATGGATATACCTTTGAACTGTTGTAACCCATGATTTAAACTGCATGTTATAGGAAGTGCTACAGCAGAAACCACCTGAACCAATGAAGGATGAACCTCACAAGAAGCAGTGCAAGTGCAGCAGTGACCTGACTTGGGCTGGTTTTGGTGCCCAGTAACTCCAAGCAACACATCACCTCTCCTGTCCTGAGTGACCACCATAACAGATGGAGCCCAAAATCATAGACCAAATGGACCCAATGAATATTTTATCGATATTTATGGACATTTTGCAAACATTTCATAGGAGAAGGGGAGGAGAATGTACTGGTTTTGGCTGGGCATTGGTCAGCTGATGGTGAGCAATTGTTTTCATTTGCATCACTTCCCTTTCTTAGGTTTTATTTTCCCCTCTCTTTGTTTTGTTGTCGTCCCCCCCCCCTTTTCCTTACANGTTTTTTTTTTTTTATTTTAGCTTCTGTACAGTTTTGATAAAATTGGGGTTATTTTATTTCATACAAAATGGGTTATGATTGTTCTTCAGGCCCTAGGATACTTTTCCAGTAGACATTGCACAACAAGGAAAATTATTATTGCCTTTGTTTTCATTATACAGTTCTATATCTAAAACACAGTACTGCAAAAGCAGTCTACTTCAGCTAAGCCCAACGTGAAGTAATTTGAAGACTTTAAGTATTAGTAAGCTAAGTATTTCTTATCTTATGCATTTGAATGCTAATATTAGATTAAGTTGCTTACATACCTACAGAGAGAAAGTGAGAAAATATTACTATGTGTTTTCATGCTCATTGTCACAGCAGTAGGGCCTGTTGAAACAACATTTTAGAGCACTCTTTCTGTTGTGGACACTCATCCTGCTCTCTTTTCTTCTGTGCTGGCACAATTATTTGTGGGGCTGCAGTACAAACCATATGATGAAACTGACCTCACTAAACAAAGGGAAAAAAACCAAACAAGTGACCTGATTTTTCTATTTTCTATCCATCTTCATTCCCTGATACAATTCACAGTGAAGCAATAGGAAGAATTATTTTGGCAGGGCTAGCAGGGAAAGCTGCTGCAGTATGAGAGCAGGAGGTGGGAATACCTTGAATAATACCTTGAATAATACCTTAAATACCTGTCTGAATTTGGGTAGTATTTATACTGTCAAATGTTGCACTTTGAAGACATAATTTTATCTTTAAAAAATGTCTCCTCTCATATAAGCATATACTTAATTTAGATTGAGTCAGCCTCATGCATATATGTATACACAAAAGGTCGTGTGTATTTGTGTGTGCATGTAGTCTTTTATAAAGGAACTCCATCAACTGGTAAAGAGTAGAGAGTTACTTCAGTCAAAGTAAGATTTGGTAAACTGGCTAGACCAAAAAAGTAGAAGTCAAACTGAGAAAGAACAGTTATGCAAAGCCTGCTTTCTTTGTTGCAGATAGGTAAGTTAAGATACATGTGGAAGCTTTAGTTAGTTTCCTGTTAGTTGGAGAAGTTAAGGATAAATATATTTTGGTGTAAAGCTTGAGGACTTAACTGCTTAACTCTTTCGGGTCTTATATAACTTATTTCTTACTTCCAGGACTCAATAGTCAACTACTTTTATTTTTGTAGGAAAAACTTCTTGAACTGTAGCAATTACAGCTGTATCATAGCTGTCACAGTTTAACTACAGATAGAAAGTAAGACAAAATTTACAGGTCTACTGATGTGTATAGCCTGAATTCCACATAAAATATTTTGCTTAGTGTTTGGTATTGGCTAGCTGCCTGTCAAATCTTAGAGGCAGTCAATTGGAAACGTTAGACACAGGAACTTACATCATCTGGATGTGGTTTGCTGCTTCAGGCTATAGTCTTTTCACCTTACTGTCTTTGTTGGTTCGTTGGGGATGGATTTTTTGTAGTTTGTTTGTTTTTTTTTTTCCCCTGGTCATTTTTCAGACAGAAATTTTACAGCTATTCTTTCTCTAATACTTTCTCCTAGTTTGCACTGCCACAAATACCTCAGAAAGTTTTGTCTGAGGCTTAGAAAAATATAGCTATTTTGTTGCTAAGGATTTAAATATTTTCCATGTATTCAGCTGAAACAAGGTAAGACAGAAACTGTAGTTAGGTATCTTGTCTTCACAGTCAATACAGATATTGCACAGTTGTGAGATATTAACAAAATTTGTTCTATGACCCATTTTTGCCTGTGACCACTTCATTCCAGCTGGTGTTGGGGAGTGCTTCTGGAAGGCTCAGTTTTTTCTGCATTCACTTTCCTTGATCCCTGTAGACCCATGTTTCCTTTTAGATGTGGATCTTTGTTATCTTTATTTTTTTACTGGAGCCGTCACTTCTTTTCTCAAAGTCACAGTTTTATTCTTCTTTTGGCTGTGTGATACTGTGTTACATACATTTTCTGCCTTCCCAATAACATTTAGACCTTACACAAGATAATTTTCACTGAATGCATTTCTGCTTGTACTGAAAAATTATAAGAAAAAGGAGCAGCTGAACATAGCCAAAAAGTAGAGGAGGAGGAAAAGGCTGTTTAAAGCCTAGTTAAAGCCTAGCATTAAGGCAGTCTGTATTTTTTCTTCAAACTAAGCATAACAAGATAACGCCCTCTGTGCTTCAGTCACACTCCTCCAAGATGGANCCTACTCTTGCTGGCCACACTATTGCCTCAGTTCCTTAGAATCGTTATTGTCTGCAGTTGAGAAATGCTCCAAAGCTGTCTTCTTTTTTGCACATCTTACCCTGACTCTGTCTCGTTAGCCCTCTCACGGGGTTTTCCTACATACATTAGGAACTCAAGCATTTCTGCAGTTTGCTAATTTATTTCCTTTTACTTGGCCATCCAACACTGATATCCCACTGTGCAAAACTCATAATGTTATACTTATTCTGAATTTTATTGTTCAATTAGGATTCAAGATCTATTATATGTGTAAGAAAGAGGAAGGCAAGTAGAATAAACAAGAAACTAGCACCAGATTTGGTGCTTTAACACATTTTTTGCAAGGCCTTTATTTTACATTTATTTTAACAACAAGTTTCATCAAAATGTGTGCATTTTGAAATGGAAGAAGTATAGTTTACCCGTTCAGCATATCTTCTTTGCAGTGGGCTGCACTTCCTTATGTTGTAGGAAAAGTTTGAGCCTTGATGAGTAGAATAGTTTCTGTCTTATTACCACAACAAATATGTTGACAAAATAGAATTTTCAGGGGAAAAAAATTAAAAGTTTTGCTCAATGCAGATGAACTACATTCTGTTTATTTATAGGAGAAGATAGATTGTCAAGGAAGAGAAATATTGGCTCCCAAGAGAGATGTTACAAGAGGAGAGACTGTCCTGTATTTTTGATTTGTGGTGATTTGCCTGGTTTTTGTCAATATCTTATATGGTCTTGATGAAGCATTTATCACAGGTTTGAAAATGCCTAAAAATACCTCAAAAGCATGGTAAAAAAAAATCCTGTAGAAAACAGACTAGGCCACATTGTCCTTCAAATTCCAATTGAAATTCAGCTCGTAGTTCATACAGAAATACAAATTTTGGAAGAAAGTCCAACAATGCTTTTATTTTCATAAATATGACAGATAAGAGTTATACAGGGACTAATTACGGCTTCTGTGTTTATTTGTTTTCTCTGCTGCATAGCCCTGAAGAGCTAAAATCCAGATCCAGAATTCATACTAATGTGAAGATTTGAAAAGCAGCATGTTGAAGGTATGAAGGTAAAGAAGAAGACCCAGTGGATCAGGCACATATGGGTGATGCATACTGCAACACCACAGAACTACAACATGGCTGGGGCTGGCTGGCACCTCTGGAGATTGCACAGTCCCACCACCCATCAAGCAAGGTCAGCTACAGAAGGTTGCTCAGGGCCATGCCCAGTTGGGCTTTGAATATATCCACGAATGGAGACTCCATACCCTTTCTAAGCTGCTTGTGTCAGTGTTTCACCACTGTCACAGTGTAAAGTTTTTTCTCTAATATGGGTGTTTGAAAAAGAATCTGTGACTTGAGACGCAACCATGGCCGGATCTCAATGCTGACAACTTAAATCAGCAGCTGGTGTAACATTTAAGGCACAGTGTTATGTGTGTATGTTAAAATTGTTAAAATTATTTCCCTGTTATTACTTATTTTACTAACAGCTCTAGTCTATGCTTTATCCCTGGTCACAGCATAGCATACAATGTAATGTGACCTAGCAAGAAAATATTTTTATTCCCTTTCTCCTTCTCTTTCTTCCTCATATACCACAATTCTATTTGGTCTGTGCAGGAGGGATTTATGAGTTCAATAAGCTGCCATGAAGTACCCCCATTAGCCTGGAAACTCAACAAACAATCACTGTTCATTTTCCTGATATTCATCCATGATTTATTTTTCCCAAAGTAAATGCATTCCTTCTGCTGCTAAACAACAGATTCATTTTTGTTTGTCATGTTTTGGTGTATTATAATCTTCTAAAATACTACATAACCAACAGAATGTTATATTTAATGGAAGTTACTAGCAGATGTTTGCATAAAAACACATTCACCTCTTTGATCATCTTGGGAGGCTATGGATGACTATGTTTTATTTCCACACAGATATTCAGAGCTTCTATACCTAGACTGTTTGCCATACAGTGTGGCAAAAAGAGATAATTTAAAACTGTTCAGGATTTACATGCCATGTGCAATCCTCCTTGAGTGGTGAGATGCCAACTATCACACCTTAATAAAAACAGCCTACTGTAACGAGTTGCCTAGGATGCCCTTAGCAGAGCTAACACATTTCTTAGTCTTTTTATTATGCTTATTGAAGTTAAATGCTGTGTGTGAAGTTTTCACAGGAAGAGTGCGTTAGGAGATGCTGGATCAGAAACTCATGCAGAAGGCAGGCATCTCTCGCAGGAAAAAATAGCATAAATGAAGTAGAATGATCACTGAACAGCACTTGACTAATCAGAGTCTATCCCATGCTTAGATGGTCTTAAATAACTTGCTAAAGTAACTGAAGTTAGGCTGATTAATGTGAGATGAGGATCTGACCTGAAATCTTTATTTAGGTAGCACTTTTGTTAGGTAGGTGCTTTGTGATGCTGCAATAGGAAAAGCGCTATCTCAGGGTATATATGTTAGTCAGCATCACCTCCTTGTCTATTGTTTGGACTTGCTCTTCAGCTGTTAAGGATAACAGAGGCCAGTAGTAAAACAATGTTTGCTTTTGTTTCTTTTTCTTGGAAGGGTTTCTTTCTTGCATAGTACTCATTAAAAGAAAAGAAAAGGGAAAAAAAAAAAAACAAAACAAAAAAACAAAACCAAAAAACCCAGGTAGCACAAATGCAACAAATATCCAGAAGCTATGCCAGTTAACATCATGCTGTTTTCTCGGCTACTTGTAAGTAGGAGTCCATATCATAGTTAGGATGAAGTCACCTGCAATGGCTTACAACAGTTCCCTTTGAAACAATGCTTTCTAAAAATAATGAGCTTATTGTTCCTCTTTGTAGAAACAAAGGAATGAAATTCCTTGTCATAAAACAAATACCTGATAATTTATTTTCCCAGCTGGGTCTGGCTCAGGGGTATAAAGTTAGCAGAAGTTACTGAGTGACAGACACCCTGGGTAGTCTCCATGGAGCATCTAAGAGACCATTGCCCCTGCAGGCTCCACAACTCATCTATACTCTTCTGTCAAAGTATTTGCCACTGCCATACTGCCTCTTTTAGGTATCATCTTCCAGTTAGAGTACATCACACACAGATTGATATCTGTTCTAGAAGGATTTTAGAAGCATTTAAACCGCTACTGTTGTGTTTTTGGAATCCATCACATTTCTAGTCTATCAGCTCTGTGGATTAGTCTTGGATTCCTGTGATGGTTTAACATGTGAAGGAGGTTATACATATTCTCGGGTTCCAGACATGCTAATTAAAGGAATGTTCATCCAAAGAGGTTATTGGCTGTGCATGTCATTGCATGCACTAGACATAGTAAATGCAAGATAAATTACGATTACTCAACACTCAATGAAAGAGGGGTAAACAGAGCTCTATGGATATTAGTACTCACAAATTATGCAGTGGAGATCACTGGTGGAAGAGAACTTATTTGTTCATGACAAATTGCTCAGTAGTTCTTTTTGGAATATAAAACGGGAAACCAAACAGAAACCTTGTCTCTGATGGTGTTGATTTAAGCACCTAAGTTCTGTAATACTTCTGACGTCTCCCTACAGTCACTTCAGTGTCATCCAGGATGCTGAGTGGGAAGATGCTAGTAAGAAATGTTTATGATAGGGTGATATTAAATCCAACCCACTAAAAGTCTTTACTCAGGAGTTCTGGAAGGTGTGTTCATCCACTCAAGATTCAGCCAGGAATGCGCTAATTAGGATGAATGTCTTTTAGAGAGCTTTCAGGGTTCCCTTTTTTTTTCTCTTTGCTGCAGAGAATAAGGAGAATGATTGCCTTCCATAATAAAAAGGCTGGGATTTGTGGGTGGGAGGATAGCAACAGATGCCATGTACCTTGCATTTAGTAAGCCTTTTGACACTGTCTTCCACATTATTCTTTTATCCAACTTAGCATATTGCACTCTACATGTAAGGACAATCAGATGGGTGAAAGAAACAGTTGGATGTTAGGGCTCAGAATGTCATGGTTAATGGATTGTGTCCTACAACCGTGGTCTTGTAGGGTCAGCCCTGCGACCTGTCATGTTTGACAACTCTACCAGTGACCCAGAAGAGGTAACAGAGGGCCCATGCATCAAGTTTGCAGGTGACACCAAGGGGCACTGGTCAACACCCCATGAAATTCAGCAAGGATCAGGCCAAGACCTACACTGGAAGGTAGAGTCCTGCAGGGATGCAGGCTGGGGTTGATGGGGCCAAGGAACAGCTGTGGGGGACGGCCCTGTGCCCTGGCAGGCAGTGAGTTGAGCTGGGGCCAGCCACACACCCAGGCAGCAACGAGGGCCAGCAATGCTTGGGATGGTGTGAGCAGGGCATGGACCTGAGAGCCAGGGGAGGGCAGGGATTCTCCCCTCTGCTAAGTGCTCATCAGACTACATCAGGGTATCTTTTCAGTAGCCAATTTTGGGTCCCCAGTACAAGAAAAATATGTATGAGCTGGCAGGACTTCAGGGGAGGCCACCAAGGCAGTGGGGCTGGATCTCTCGCCCTGTGAGGAGAGTGTGTGGGACCGGGGCTGGTTCAACCAGGAGAAGGGACAGCTTCAGGGGCACTCAACAACATTCCCAGCACTGGTGGGAGGGGATGAAGGAGACGCAACCAGGTTCTTCACAGGGGTGCGTGGTGAGAGGGCAAGAGGCAACAGCACAAGCTGATACAGGAGCGGCTCAGGCTGGATATAAGGAGAAGTCTTTTCCCTGCGAGGACAGTCCAGCAGTGGAGGAGGGGCCCAGGGAGGCTGGGCTGTCTCCGTCCTGGGCATTTCACATCCCAGCTGAGCGAAGCCCTGAGCAGCCCCGCCTGAGCCCACAGCTGAGCTCAGGGCAGGGGCTGGGGCTGGAGACCTCCACAGGTCCCCGGCAGCCTGAATTGTCCTGTGACCCTATACCTTCCAGCTGTAAGTGCAAGTGGTTTGAACACTGCCATGCAGGGAATTAAATATTCCTAGTCTGAATATGTTTTGTTGTTGCACAGAAACCCTGGGAAGTTATATAAACTGAACAATAAAATTTCTCCTGAAATAAAAAGTAAAATTCGAAACAAAAATGGGAGGACTGGAAACAGGCAAGCCTCAAAGATGCGAAAGAAGATTGTTGGAAGAATTGTGTACTTTTGTGTGCTTGCTGTTGTACTGCTTCATGTTTTTATAGGAGTTGAACAGAAGATTATAAGTGACATAATATTTACCATCCCTCAGTGAATGAAGGAATATGTATTCATATTGTGAAATATGACTTGCGTTTTCACAGTCAAAATATTCAATTTAGTAAAATTAACCTCCCTAATGGGGAGATTTTGTGTATTGGTGGATATTGTGAAAGAAAACAGTAATTTTGTAAGCAATATTCTTTAGTGGTTTATTGTGTGTTTGTATGTGTGTTTACAGATGGCTGGTGTTCAGCAGTAGGATTTTCATTCTTTTTTCTTGACAGAAAATTCAAACAGAAGGAACTGAATGTGTATTTTTGTAGTTCCTCATCACAGAGTAGTTCCTCATCACAGAGTAGTTCCTCCATCTTTTGAGGAGTTAAATATTATAATACTTTTGTTGAATTTCAAACTGATCTCTAACAAAATAAAAAACGAAACAAAACAAAAAAAAACCCATAACAAAGAATAAGAAAATTAAATATTTCCATTCTATAGATATTTCTGTTCTACTTTAACACTCAATATCTTTCTAGAGATAGAAATGCATGTGCTATGGCAATCTGTTATTTCAGTAGAAAATTAAAGCAATGTGGGTTTTTGGTTTTGGTTTTGGTTTTGTTTTTTTGTTGGTTTTGGGGTTTTTGTTTTTGTTTGTTTGTTTGTTTGTTTTCCAAAGGAATTATACTACTGTGAATGAAGAAACTAGCTACCTACGTGGGAGACATTGCTAAATGGAGATGGGAGAAGAATACTTGAATGGAAGAATATTACATATCTTACTTTCTTGCCCAAGATATATGTCTTAAAGAAAAGCTTGAAGCTTTCTGGAAAAACTTGTCAGTTTCTGAAAAATATATATCATTTTTTCTTTGGAATTTTGTTTGATATATAGGAAATGAGCTCTATGGGTAATATACTATGTAGCTTTTTCTTTGTTCTTTCATCTTGAGGAGGAACTTCCTTGTGAGATTCAGCACACTATTGGCATATTTTAAAAACCAGCTAATTTCATGTAGTTTGCACTAATTTGCTAAGTTCAATAGTACTAACAACTACAAGTTGTTTCTTGGACAACTCCAGATATCAGTATTCTAGTAAATGCAAGCTGATATGGGAAAATCAAAATGCAACAGCAGTAGTTTTTCCAAAAACTAAGAAAAAACACTTAAATTAGTTAGATATGTAAATCTGGGAAAATCTTTGCATAGAAGCAGCTCGGACTAATCGAAGTGTCTTTGGTATGTGCTTGTGGGTGACAACTTTTATTTTACACTGTGGGGTAACTCCATTAATCAGATTGATATGACATTGTTTCTTGCCCTACAGATGAAAGACAATGATTAATGACATATATTTTTCATGTTGTTATTGCAACGCTAAGCCAGAAAATTCCACTGCTGTTAGCAGTCCAATTTTATCTGTCTAGAAAAGAGCAAAAAAACCCCCAAAATAAAAAAAAAGATACCCAAAGGCTTTGTGGCTTACCATTAGAAACAGTTCCGACAATTCTGAACATCTTTGAAAGAATGTACTCTACTTTGTTTTATTCTGCTCACCTACTCTGATACTACTATGGAAAGTACAATGTGTTCTACCATTTACTATCTGTGTAAACGGAAGACAAGGCCCTAAAAGCACAAAGCCCAGCATAACCAAGGAACCAAGAATGGAAAAATGGATGGTCTAAGATGATGGAAGGACCATCACACCAAAAGCAGACAGAAATAAATGGGTGCTAATAAAATGCTTAATGGGAAAAAGAATATGCAGTAGTAAAAGAAAAATTGATTCACAGCCTGTGATACTAGGCTATATCCTGTGATTCTGAAGACCAAAGAGTTTCTAACTCCTGGATGATCATGTGATAGACTGATACTATTTTTATTTTCTCGCTCAGTAAAAAGAGTAATCATGTTTTATTCTTAAATATTTCACTCTCTATAATATTTGCACTTACAGCAATCAGGATTCCAAGCTATGACCAAAGAATAAATGTAGCTCTGCTTTTGACTAGTATAGGAAGCAATGAAAACAGCCAGAAGGTGGCAGTTTTAGACCATTTTGAAAAAGGTTTGTCGATGGCTTTGAGCATAACTAGACATCTAATGTATGTTCTGAGATTCAAACCAAAAACAATCTGAAAGATAGTTTTAAATTATTTATTCCATAATATAGTCACAAAACAAAAAGGACCTTTCATCCCAGGAGTGTGGTAAATTCAGCCCTATCTAGCTTTAGTCTAAATACAAAGGCTACTACTGAGAAAACATTTTTTTTTCAGAAGCTACTCAATTTACTATATAGAAATTTAGAGACAAAATAACTACATTTTCATCTAAGACATGCCAATGCCTTTGGAATCCATCAGGGTAACAGCATCCACCTTCAAGCTATACCTAGAAATCACAAATTTTAGTTGAGTTCTTGGTATGGTTTCTAATTTGTTCAGATGATTTAACTCAGGTGTTTTTCTTTTTTTCTTTTTTTCTTTTTTTTTTTTTGCTAAGAGTTACTTTTTCAGGCTACAGCGATGTCTGGGAAAGGCAATACCCAAGAAAGTAAAGCCAGTTACTTGTATAAATATACCAGAGAGAGACAATTAACCAGAGAGGCAATAACTTTGCTTCTAAGGCACTTGGTTTGCCAAAGAAGCTCAGAATTAGGCCCTTAAAGATCATCGGGAGGTCATGGATAAAAGTATTTAGCTAGGTTTACAGACAATAGTTAGTATTTGTTTCAGCAAGACAAATTGTTCTACAGACAATAGTTAATATTTGTTTCAGCAAGACAAATTGTTCCTTTAGAGGTGCAACCCCAAGGAACACTAGTATACATTTAAGTCCTGAAATATTTGTAATCGAAAACTGCAATGAAATTTCTAACTTCACAAAGGAGAAGCACATGTTTGCAGAATTAGGGTATGTAGTAGGGCATCTTCACCCTACAGGTTCTCCTGCTGGTGAACACTTAGTACGATGCATGATGTGCCATATCAAAGGGGCTGACATACAAACTGAGCTTTGGAAAGGCGTGTGATCAGAAAAAACCCAGCATATTATACCAGAAAAAACTTCTGACCTTTCGTATAACTTTAGTCAAAGAATTTCTGTCTTTATAGATACCTGAAAAAAGAACCCTTAAAATAGAACTCCCCTGTGCTCTTCTTGAAAACTTTTCCAAAGGACAACTGACCCTTTTTGTTCTCACTTTACACTCCTATCAGTCATGAAGAAAATAATACCTTAAGAAACTCAAGGACATAAAGCAAAGAGTTGGTAAAAAGTATAAGAAACAGAGAAAAGAGAATAGGGCATTTTCAGCTGTGAGGTCATATTGGACTACAGGGGAAGAAAAGAGGGAACTAAGGTTCTGGATTTGAAAAGAGGGCAAACTTTGATGAACTGAAAGAATCATTAGTAAAGTCAATTGGACTGAAGAGCTTAGGGACCTATGTGAGAGAAGTCTGGAATTTCTTCCAGTCAAACTATGAAAACTATTAGGAGTTGTGTATCCCAAGAAAGGGAAAAGATTACAGGAAGGGTGTAAACCCAACTGGGTGAATAAGCAGTTCAAGAAAGATATTGTGAATAAGCAGAGAGCTTAGGAGAAGTGAAAAAAGAAATTATTTGCAACTCCCTAAAAGGCAAGAGGGTAAGAAATTAAGTGAGAATTAATGGAGGTTTATTTGAGGACCTACACCTTGCTCTAGCAAAGTTTGAGACAGAAAATCAAATGGAGAAATGCACTTCAACCCTTGAAGTGAAATTAGAAATGGAAAAGAAAAGGCTTTGTGAGTGTGTGAGGAGGGAGTAGAAGATATGTTCAGCTTCAAGGCAAATCAGTGGTTTTCTTAAGGTTTTCAAAATGGAGATTCTGTTAATCTCATAGAAAAAGACCATATGGATGCTGGCAAACTCGAGTTTTGCTATATCATAGAAAGTGTGCAAGATTTTTCTGCTTTCTCTTAGGATTGTGTGTGGACAGTAGTCCAAACTAGCAGCATGAAATTGCATGGATCAGCTATTCTAAAAATGGGCAGAGGAAGTATTGTCAAGTTTCTTTCACCCTTTTCAGTTTTGAGTAAGGCAAGAGGCATGATTATTCTTCTGTACTGCATTTTGGGCTTTTCAGTACTGTAATAGAAAATTGTATCTTTCTTGCATACTTACGTGTTTGCTTTACTTCACGATCTGTCACAAGGCTTCAGCCTAACTAAACTATATTGCATCTCCAGTGCTACATCCTGCAACACAGGATTGCAATATTGGCTATCCAGTTTTAAATGTCTCAGGTTCAAGATTAAAAAGACAAAAACCCTAATCTTCACCCTGATCAAATTTCCTGAGCCTCTAAACAGATGAATCTATTAAGAGAAAAATAGAGGAAATGGCAATAATAAAACCAAACCAAACCAAACCAAACCAAACCAAACCAAAAAAACCACCACCCCCATCCCCTCAATCCAAACTGACTTATAGAAAATTCAGTGTTTGGAAGGAAGGCCAATGAAGTAAGCCATACATAAGAAAGTGATGCAGAGAAGTCTACATCTTACACTACAGAAATAAATCCTTCCCAACAATTCTTCTGTATTAATTCTGTTTCATTTGACCCATACACTTCCTCAAGCAGAAATCAGGGTTTGATAACAATACTAGCTAGCTCTTCCTATCACCACGACCTGAAAAGCTTTAGAGAGGATGTCATAGACAGGGAAACTGAAGCACAAAGAGGTCAAGTGAATTGTCTAGTCATATCCACTCAAGGCAATAGGAACAGAATGCTGTTTTTTGAGTGACAGAGATGAAAAAGTTTATTCTTCTTGGACTTAGTAGATTTAGCACCTTCCTAACATCTCCCTCATTAAGTATCTAGTCAATACAGTGCATATGGCAATGATGTTGTTTCCTCATAATACTTAGTGAATCCAATAATGCAAATATATTAGTTTGTAAGTATTTTTTCTCCTCCTAAAGTGCAAAAAATGGAAAATAACCCCCATTCATGGACTTCAGTTTTGCATTTATAACTTGTGTTTACAGGTAAAAAGTCACATGTCATTCAGAACCTGCGAAGATTAAATAAATATTAGGGTAATCAAAGCATAAGTTTAACCAAAAGCTCACTTTCTCCCCTGTGTGGTCTAATCACAGATTCCTTCCTCTCCTTCAGTAACTTTTGCTTCTTGGTCTTCTCCTTCAAACCTTGCTTCTCCTGCTCCAGGCATCTATCAAAACCTCTGTAGGTTTCTGCTTTTACGTTGATCACCTTATGATACTGATTTACTGAGGACTTATTTTTTAAGCATTGGTACTTTCAAAGTTCAGGTTGTCTGAGATATAGGTTATCTCTGGGTTTTGGTTTCTGTTCAGGAATAAACTTTAAGTGAGACTGTGTGTGTGTTCAGCCCAAATCCCACCTAAAGAGAAGTCTTCCTTTTTGGAAGATGCTGCTGGGAGGACTTTTGAATATTTAGGTTGGGTTTTGATTGTAGGTAGTGGGCAGCATATTTTACTTTGAAAAAAAAGAAAATGAAAAATGGTCCTATATTTCATATCTCACTGAACTTAAACCGATAACCAACTGCACTTGTCAATGCTCTTTTAATGAGAGAATGGCTTTGCCAGTGCAAAAGTTCAACTTATCAGGAAGGGAATCATGCACTCTGTATACTTGGTGTGTACTCATATTATTCTCACTGAACAGAATACTTGCTCAAAGCAAAACCAAAATGCAGCGACTCAAAATATACAGTTTAGGGCACTCAGAGCTCAAAACTTCCTTTATGGCTTTAACAGTCGTTATTTTGTCAGGTCTTTCAAGGGATTAAGATAGCTTTGTACATCTACCCTTGAATAGCACGGTGTAATTCTTGACAGCTTTCTTGATGGTTTAGCCCATGCTTTTCAGTCATTAGGCAATATAGCTCTTTTTGTCTATTTAGTCAAGAGCAACTTGAAAAATAAGTGAATGAATGCCTACATTCCAATGCAGGCTTTTTTGCAGGGGGTGCACAGAAGAACCCTGTACTATTGTGTGTGTAAGTGTTTGTCAGGAAAATAAATCAAGGAGATTCAATGTAGAAAAATGTAAATACAAACCTGTGAATGGCTAGTATTGTTGTCTATCCAGCAAATAGGCAGCAAATATAGTGTTAAGTTCATGACCATTTGCTGGTTCATAAGCTTTGGAAAACATTGCTATTTATTATTCACCTACATCCACAAGCCTGAAATCAATTCAATTTCCAAATCTATTGACTATATCTCTAGTTCTTAGGCTCTAGGTGTGGGTTGATTTCAGGAACAATTCCCACTGGAATTTTGGGTGTTCAAAGCTGAGGGTTTTTTATAGCCTTCTGGAAATAAATGGTAGCAAAGCTACCAATTTAGGTTCCCATTTGACCTCACAAGATATCACAGATCTGTGATGATTTTTAGGGCCCACATTTACTTGGGAGTAATAAAAAACAAACCAATCCAGTCTGTGTATTAAATTAGAGTTTCCATAAGCTTTACCTCATTTCACCAACAGAAATTCACTGCAGCCCCATTAATTTTCCAGTTAATCCAAGGATTCAATTCTTCCTTTAGTCTTTGTGACTATTTGTATTATGCTTTCTCTCATTTAGCAATGGTGGGGGTACATGTCACCTCCAAGGCAGTGGGCCTGTGGCTGCTAAAGCAATTATCAGATAATTACATTTTATGTTAGAATTTGGCTTGGAATGAAATCCTCTGGGTGCAAAAGTAGCTATCTTTCTACTTGTCTCTTGAGTGAATACAGCGCCAGATCTTTTCTGTTATCTGTTTATATCCTCAACATTTCAAAACTTCATCCTATTTGTTTATATTTTACCCACTTGGCCATTTGTGCAAGAAAACATGTGAATTCAGGTAACTTGCATTTCTTGCATGCATGTTTTTTTGAGATAACTGATATGCAAGTCCCTGTCATCACTTGAGCTGCCAGTATTAACTCTCCTTTGAAAAAAAAATTTCATAGTGGACCATTAACTGTGATTTTTCTGCATGACACTCACTGTGGCTCTCCTCTCCTGTCCAGAAAATTATTTTTCTGACAATCAAAGATGTTTCTGCCAGCTCACTGGCAACAATATCTCAAATATAGATTTTATAAAGCCTGCCTCACTATTTCTGCTTTTTTTCTCATGTCCTTTCTGGAATTCTGATTTTTTTTTCAGGTCTTTTTAAGATTCAAGAAACAATTTTGGCTCATAAATAGGGAAAAGGGAGATAAACTTGATTAATTCCCTTTGGAAAAAACCAAACTTTAATATCATTTCAGATTGTATAAAATATAAAAAATGTTTTTCCTTCTTGCTGAAAAGCTCAATCTATTTCCTGTGGAAACTAAGCAGAAAAATGTCATGGATTAGACAGGGAATGCATAGTCGGTGCTGCAGACCAAAGGAGTGAAGAGGGGTTACCATCCTGAAAGCTTTTGTAAACCATCAAAGATTGTATGCCAGTGTTTCTGGTGGGCAAGAGAACACAATCCAGAGAGCTTCTGCCATGGGTTTTCTCTCGCATCATCCCAACCTTCCCGCTTGACACTGAAGGCAGTAACATCCCGCATAGGTATTTCTTCTCCCATTGGAGAGTCCTAATAAGTTTTTACTGTTACTTTAAAACTGGTATTGTTGTTGAGCTGAAAAAACATGTATTTGCACAGCTCCACAGGTGTGTCTTTGTGAACCACAAAGAACTCTTGTATGCAGAACTGTGCAAATAATGGATTTCCCTGCTTACTATCTATTTTTGTTTGGGAAAAAAAAATCAGGTTTCTCCTTTTTTTTGTTTGTTTTCACTGTGAAGAACAAAAAATCACAACATGTCTGCTCAAAATGGCATAGGTCTGTCATTTCTTAGCCTTACCAAAAGGAAAACAATCAGACACTTAATTTATGAGGTTCAGACATTGTGAGCTGGTCTAGTTTAGTTGTAGATGTGTCTAAAGACATTTGTTTTCCTTTTAAAAGATAAAAGTGTGCTTATTTATTTCTTTAGCATACCTGTACTTCCTTCAAAGTGCAAAATATATGAAGCCTTTTTTATATTGGTTAAAAAACCATAGTCTTCCAAGATTTGATGCCTGGGATACCTGCCCCAGTTGGGGAATAAATTTACACAAGTAGGATAAAATGCAGTTTAACACAGAACTGTTTGGTAACATTAGTTAAACAAGTTGCTGTTCATAAGGATTTAATTAGGAGTATTGCCTAGGGAGGCATCATGCTAATATACATCACTGCAATGGAGAGGGAGCAGTGAGATTGCAAACANTCGATCAAAACTGTATTATCTTGATCAAACACAGTTTGAAGAATTACATATGAAAATCTCCTAAATGACAGATTTGCCTTTACAGAATAGCTATTATCTCAGATGTAGATTACATTCACTCAAATGTTTTTACTTCATTCATTTTTATTCTTTACAACTACATCTCCCATTAAGTATTCTATAATCTGGTGATGAAGTGATTAATTCTGAAATGTCTGAATCCTGTTTAAGACATTAATCATTTTGTGGTAAGGCTTATTTTTCTTCAAATTTATAAGTTTCTGTTGTCTCTGTTTTCCATCTCATTGCTGCCTCTGCATGAAGAAAATGACACCTTAGGTGTAAAACTATTGCTGCAAGAATTCACATCGCAGTCAGAAATAGTTTTCTATTCAAAGACTCTAATGAAAGAATTCTAATACCTAAATGGTTGGACTAGTTTTCATTTCTGTTCGTTGTTTCTTTATAAAGAGAAAATTCTAATTTTTTACTGAAATTGATAAATAGTGTACATATGCATGCTTAATATGTTTTTAATTAGGAAAATTTCAAACCTAAAATTAGAATTAGATCTCCTAGTTTTTTTTTTTTTTTTGCCAAATTCTCAGACTATACTTTCAACTTGCAAACTCCACTTGTTATCATCTGGTTGTCATTTTCAATCAAAGACAGTTTTCACAAATATTGTGACTTAATGCAACAAGAAACTGATCCAAGCAAGACCAAAGTCTAACTGTTTAAAGCTAGATAATCAATTGAGGTAAAGCAGTGAAACTGCTGAAATGAATGGAGTTAGCCTTATAAATACAAGCTACAAATGCATTATTGAAACAGTATTCTTTAGTTTAAATCTATGCTATGTATTCATCTGAAGAGCTAAGAGATCCCAAGTGTCTCTGTTCCTCTGTTCATGCTGCTGCCCCTTTTTGCCCCTCCAATTTTTCTTTCTGCATGAATTCTCATACAGAGGCACTTAACATCAGTCAACATTGCTTTATGTAGAACTGATTTGGTTCAACAATCTCATAGTTTTTGAGAAAAAAGGTTTAGTGAATAAAGATAACTAACAGAAGTAAATGTATGCTATGTTGATTTATTACAAGATGGAAACAAATTGTGCTGAACTGCATGAATAAAAATAACANAGTTAAACAAGTTGCTGTTCATAAGGATTTAATTAGGAGTATTGCCTAGGGAGGCATCATGCTAATATACATCACTGCAATGGAGAGGGAGCAGTGAGATTGCAAACAAAAGGTTTGTTTTTGGTTTTTTTTGTTTTTTTTTTTTAAAGTTGAAGAGGCAAATTAAAAAGGAAATTACTGGTAATAGGAAATATCAATGGGTATGATGGGAGTTATATGTAATCACCAAGAAAAGAAAACTTGAAGGATATGATCTTATGTTGTAAACATTTTGAAGATAACATTGTAAATGAATAATGGGAATTCTTTATCATTTCTGATAACAATAAGACAAATATAGCTGACAGAAGCTATGGGGAGGAGATGACGGTTAGAATATAAACACTGGTAACAAATAAATTTGAAAAGAGCATTAAAACCAGATGAAAGGAAGGTTGAAGGATGGATGCACTTTCTTTATGTGGAAGAGTAAGCAAGTTTATACAGAGGTGGGAGTGGTCTGTGAAGAATGGCTGCAGAAACAGACCATGAACATTGTCACAATAACTTTAGTATCTGAAAGAATAAAATATTCCAGCTTAGCCCCAGGTTTATGATTATCTGTTTGGCACAGGAGACTTTTTTTTAATATGTGTTTGTCTACAAATCCTATCTACAAACCCAATCTTCAATCCAAGAATACTGTATNTTTTTTTTTTTTTTTGCCAAATTCTCAGACTATACTTTCAACTTGCAAACTCCACTTGTTATCATCTGGTTGTCATTTTCAATCAAAGACAGTTTTCACAAATATTGTGACTTAATGCAACAAGAAACTGATCCAAGCAAGACCAAAGTCTAACTGTTTAAAGCTAGATAATCAATTGAGGTAAAGCAGTGAAACTGCTGAAATGAATGGAGTTAGCCTTATAAATACAAGCTACAAATGCATTATTGAAACAGTATTCTTTAGTTTAAATCTATGCTATGTATTCATCTGAAGAGCTAAGAGATCCCAAGTGTCTCTGTTCCTCTGTTCATGCTGCTGCCCCTTTTTGCCCCTCCAATTTTTCTTTCTGCATGAATTCTCATACAGAGGCACTTAACATCAGTCAACATTGCTTTATGTAGAACTGATTTGGTTCAACAATCTCATAGTTTTTGAGAAAAAAGGTTTAGTGAATAAAGATAACTAACAGAAGTAAATGTATGCTATGTTGATTTATTACAAGATGGAAACAAATTGTGCTGAACTGCATGAATAAAAATAACAAAAAAAGTTAACTTGATTAACCATGTGTTTAACTGACAAGCTTCCAAAAAAAGTCATTAATAAGCATCGTTGCTGAATAGGGGTTTGATTAGTGAGAATTTTGTTTACTGAAAGGTTGCAGGAGAGATATCCCAAAATATCAAGGGGAAAATGCCTTTTTAGTGAGAGATTATTAACTCAGAAAACTGAGATATTTTAAGAGTTCAGTGAAAGACTGAGGAATGGCAGAAAGAAAACAGAAGATTCTAATTTGCTCTTTAAGAGAGAAAGACCTCAGCAAAACAGCAGCTGTAGCACAGGCTGAGTTAGAACAGGATCTGTATTTTGAGATTGCATCAGTGAGGATGCCTGAGCACTGGTGCAGGGGCACACACTACCAAAATAATCATTGGGTCTAACTCCAGCAAGGACTTGACTTTCCAGCCCTCTGTGCTCATGTGCTCTTCAGAGTTCATCGCCACGCAGAAAACAAACCCAATGTGGGGAATTCCCAGAAGAGCACACAGAACTAAATGGAAAGCATCTTTACACATGATCTGTGGTCAGCACAATGCACATCTCTTTCCCCATTCCTTTCTCATCCTGTCTGAAAAAGTATGTAGTAGAACAGGAAAAAAATATAGAGAGGTGCTGTTAAGAAAATCACAGATACAAAATGCCTTCCACATTGGGAACGATTAAAGAAGCTAGTGAATAGTTTAGTACTTTCCAGTCTAGAAAAGATGAAAAGGGAGAAGCAGGGGGATGGCAAAGTTGTGTGTAGCTTAGGAGAGTGAAGGAGTGTCCATACTCTCCTCAAATATGATAAGGTGTGGACATCAGCTAGAACTAGAAAATAGCAGGTTCAGAGTAAACAGGAGGAGGTGCTTCTTTACAATGTTATTAGATCTAAGTGATGGATTTTCTTGCCAACACGCATTTCAGATGCTAAAAATTAGCATGGGTGTAGAAAGTGTGATGAGGGAAATTCACAGTAAAAAAAATCAACAGCTGTTATATAAAATGACAGGATGTATCTGGATCAGGAAGCACCTGAGAAGAGGCTTCCCAGAGGGGGAAGATTCTGGAGAAATAGCGCTATAGTTTTGCCCTGTTCTTATGGTTTTTCCAGGGTGCCATAGTTAGAGAAGATAATGGTCTAGAAAGATGTCATGGTTGATGTTGTGGCCCCTCTCTCTGACTTTATGATTTGGTTCCTTACACACAAGTGTCTTAAAGTATGAGCTATAGCATTCAAATTAGGAGCAAAAGTGTAAAACCCATCGTTCACCTTTTACAGCAACTCCTACTCAGTCATCAAGTCTTTTGACCATAATCTTATTTACACATTACATATTTAAGACAGTAATTCCCTTATGATCAAAGCTTCAGAAAGGAATTTATCTGAATTCATTACATAATCTATGTGGTCATATAAGCATTCATTCAAAATTTTTTTCAGAGACTTTTAATCAGGTAATATTTTTCTTGATGTTCATTTAATATCATGTAGTTCTGTAAACAAATTTTGACTCATGTCTGTCAGTAGCTAAGGATTACAAACTTTTGAATAAAAGTGCCATTCCCTTCCTCCTAAAGATAACCCTTCATGGTTTTGTTTTTTTACAAGGTCTCATTTTGTTATAGGAGCATATGAAATAAACTGCTATGATTACAGTGTTTTGTATCTAGAAATCCCTATCAGTTTTATCCAATTTATTAATAAAGACTCTTGACATTCCAATGTGATAGGGAGGCACTGTTTTTGCCCAAAGGGGTTAGAAGCAAATGAAAAAGAGAAAGAATATGTTAACTCATTTGGGAACAACAAGAAATTGTCAATACAAGGCAGTGAATCTGCCTGAAAAAGATCTAAAAAAGTGGGTAAGATAGAATGGAGCATTGAAAGGAAAGGAAGATGAGCACGTTCAAATATTATATCTGAAGAAATTTATATTGACTATGAGTAATTCAGCTGTAAAATATTAAACACAAATTAAGATTTCTGGTTTTAGGTAGGGTCTTAAGAATTTTCTCTCAGAATTTCAACTGAAATATGATGAGTTCTCTAATATTATTTCTTATTGTAATCTCAATTTTTCATTTTTAAATGATTCTGATTGCTATCTTTTTGTAACAAGCTCACCCTCATGATATTAAGAGACTCTAGACTGGTAGAAATATAGCAGTATAATATTTATTTTTTTGGTTTTGGATATGGTACAAATAAATTTATGTCAGTAATGTCTTTCCTTTGACTTATATGAACTTTGGTTAACTCCCATAATACTCAAACTCATTAATTGCCTTGTTATATCTGCTGAAAGAGTTTACCTTATAGTATGGATGGATTATTGGTAGCAATAGGCAGACTATTGGAGGAAATCTAGAAATCTTGAAGAATTTCAAAGAAAGAACTTTTCAAACTGTTCGTCACCAGAATTTGTGTACCCAATTGTCTCTCTGGATGCCTGGGAAAGCATCCATGTTAACAGCATATTAGGAAAAAATTGCACATCTAATGACACTTGTATGTGGTGTGTTGGCTCATACTAAACATTGAGGCTTTTCCATATCTATCTTGCCCAGCCTTATTACTTGCTGTATAGAGCAATATTTGAATTGATTTGAGATAGTTTACAGTGGAACATGTTCAGAACACAACTGCTCTATACCTCAGATCTTATTTGCAGGCTAATTTACGTTGCAGGCTATTCTAATAACTTTCTAAGTGCTGATACATGGGTTGTTTTTGTTTTGTAAAACAAACTAACAGACATACAAACAAACAAACAAAACTCCCCAAATTAGAGGCACCTAAATTTGAGTAATTATTTCCTGTTTGGATTTCTCACTTGGAATTGTGCATCTAAACCCCATACAGGGCTTTTACTTTCATAAACAGAAGTGCAGCTTAAAATACTTAGGAGAATCCTAGACATCTGTGTGTTCTCCATGAAATAGGACAGTCCCACATCTTTTGGGAGCAGCAGCTGGAACACAAGTGAGTTTCCACAGGATGCCTCAAATGACACTAGATATTCACACACATGCAACTGAATTGCTTCCAGAATTTTCACGTGTTGCTGTTAAGTGCTAAAACCTATGACCCGGCAAGGTGCCTAAAAACTGGGCTTATGTGTCTTATGACTTTTTTATGATTTTATGATTTTTCTAGCTTTCAAAATTTATTCTTTCTGTGTCAAGTGAGGAGATTCTGAATATGTACATTTTTCTTTTTGTTTAAAGGTGCAGTGTAGAGTCAGAAGTATGTTTCCTCTTCAGTCTTTCAAAAACAAATAATGTAGTTCTATGGGAGGTACTTAAGTTCTCTTGCTCTTATGGGCTTTCATGTGAATTTTTACTGTCCAGCTAGAATATTTACTAGAACATTAAAAGAGGCATGGTATGATGGGAAGTTGTTTTTCAAATCTTTTTGTATTGTTAGACTTTGCAAGACTGAATGAAGAAATGATTTGGAAGGGGTAACTTCTGAAAAATCAACAAAGGCAAATAGGGTCATATAGCTTCAGCTAGAAAGGTTGTTCTTGTCAATTTCTATTCACAAAATAATAAAAAAATAAGGAAAAAAAATTATTTCCAATCAGAGCCTGCATGCAGTTGTAGAAGTCAGTGTACTTTTCAGCCTAGTTTGAATATTAGTGTGAGGTTGGACCAAAATCAATAAATCCAATTGAAAGTCAGGATTTACTAGCATAAGCCCACTTAGGAACTAAACTTCTAGGACAAGACCAGCTGTTTTTCACTGTGAACAGAGTCACAGATGCAGGTAATTGAATTAATATAATTAATGTAATTGTTCTAAAGTGTCCACACTGACCATAGAGATGCTCTGCTAGGACTTGTCTCATTTTGCCTTCAGTGCAGTTGATGGAAATTTTACTGTTGATTGCAGTGAGATTACAACTGGGATAAACTGCATGAGTCTGTAGACATCATTTACAACCAGGAACAACTATAAAACTTAAGAAAAGATAACAAATGCTTCCTTCATTAAAAAGTCCAAATACATTTTGTTATTGTTGCGGTAGAGTGATACTGCTATCACTATTACCAAGAATGGATGATTACATTAAAAAGAGTCTTGTAGAATACTCGGAGCAGAAACAGTTACACTAAACCAGCAAGCTTAAGTAAGCTTAATTCTAATTATGCTTTTTGTTCTTAGGTGGATTGAAACCCCATGAGATGGGGTTTCAGTAGAGATCTCAGTATATTTTCAGCATTTGTCATACTTACCTTAATGTTTTGTGATTTAAAACGTTGTTTTTCATAGGCCTCTTTTCCCAGCAAAATTGCTATGAGTTTAACCACTTAGACACTTACATTTGCACTTAAGTTTCTAACTTCAGAATTTGAAACCTTGTCCAGGAATCTTTTTAGAGCTTTTTGAAATGAGAGTTAACATCTAAAAGTCTTCATAATATTTTGACAAAAATAAAATATTTCCTGAATAATATTCTATTCAGAAAATAGAAAAATATCCAAAAAGTAGAAAGAGGCAGAAGAGGAAAGGAGTTAAATTATTCTTTAAGTAAAAATGAAATGGGAAGATATAGAGGACTTTTATGATTCCATAACAGCCAAGATGTGTTATACTTTTGCTCATAAATGAAAGGGTTGAAAGCTGCAAAAGCTTCAATATTGAAGAGAGCTGTTCAGGGCTAGCAAAATGTCAACCTGTCTTTAAAGGTTCGACAATATCCTCCTGCTTCTCATCTCTCATGCAGGCATTATACTAGTCATTCAAATCCCTGGGATATCTAGGATACTGACTCTTGTACAGCATAAAAAATACTGGGTCAACTGTGAATAAATGTAACAAAAAAAGAAGGAGAAAAGGTCTAGAGGAAAGAAATGGGTAAAAATTGTAGTTGGGCGAGTATCATGCGGGTTTCTTTGGTGCCTTAAGAATACCCCCACAGAATATCAACACGTGTTCATTTTAAGGATAATGGACCAGCTTAGCAAAAGTGTGGGGTCAAAGATCAATATAGCATTCACATATAACATCAGCCAAATATTAAAAAAAAAAAAAATTTCTGTGGAATGAAACCTTGCCGTTGTTATTACTGAATGAGCAGAAACTTACAAATAAAGACGAAAACAACAATTCAGGTAAAATTTCTCATTATCAAAATAAACTTTACCTTATTTTAATATTCAGGATTTTATCCAATTTTGCTAGACTCCTGTTGCCTTAGGGTGGAACTTAAAAACATGGTAACTTTTCTTAAATGTAAAGTTTGGCTGGAAACTGACAATTGGGTCAGAATACATTTTCTTCAATGGACCCTAAGAATGCTTCTTGTTGTGTTTAAAATGAAATAGTTCTACCATTTCTTTTAGATCAAATCCAGAACAAATTTTGCAGAGCTGGTTCAAAGCAGACATTACACAAAAATATATTGTTACAGCTAAATTTCTTTTCATTTGAGATTTACTTCAGAAAAACTCCTTTTGATTATGCTGTATTGATTTCATAGACTTTTATCCACATTTCCCTACCATCTATGTTCTCCACTGGCTTCGAGGGGAACATGAGTAACTTATACTCAGGCTCCAAGGATCCTTTAGGCAACCTTAAGGGATGTTCAGAGGAATAATCTTAAAAACAGATCATAAATTTTAAAAATTAATGTCTTTCAATGCAGGGATTACAAAGAAACATGTCCTCTTGCAGTTCTGTCATTTTCTGTATATGCTTCAATGTTGTTTGGTCAAACTTGACACACAGCAGAAGTGAAGTAGGAAAAAGCAGTTTTACTCCAAGGTGTCCATGTTTCGAAGTTACCATATTCAGGAAAACCAAAATGACAATGTGTAGGAGAATTTTTGAGCGAACATGGACATGTGAGCCTTTGTCGATGCAGTGAAGCTGGTGAACATTTAGGCCTGAAATAGTTAAGCAGTAGGCCTGAAATAGTTAAGCATTTAGCAAGGTCGCTGGAAGATAAGAGCTGCGGTTAGGAATGCGAAGAACATCGCTGAAGCTAGCAGCTCTTGGATGACTGAAGCAAAAACTAGGAGGATGCTTACATGAGGAGGCGGCCGCGTGGACACCTGTTTGTCACCAATGAGCTTGGTTAGCAGAATGCGTGATTAGTGTTAGAGCACCAATAAGAAAGCTATTATGAAAGCATGCTGTGTGTTAGATTTAGTAGTATAGTATAAAAGTGTGCTGTGTGTTATCAATAAATGGCATTCACCTGATCACATTGATCCTGGCGTGGTGTCCATTTGAACCTCTGCAACAACAACGTACATTTTAATCCATTTCTCTTTCATGTATAACCTACAGGTCACTGGAGTAAACTATTTTGAATTAACAAGGAAAGCGTACATCACTAATAGCTGTCTGTTTCTCAGCTTTCAGCAAATGCCTAGTTAAACCTGTTTTTCAAATTCTTTCCAGTTAACATACAGAAAACATCCTGATGCAAGTTTGTTGGGAGTTTCAGCTACCTTTATGAGGAAAGAAATATCAATAAACCTGCCACAAGATTATTTAAATATTTTCCCTGTTTTTCTCCTCAAGAATTAAAAATAAGTCTAAATCTTCTTAAAGAAATTATCAGGTAGATGTTTTTTGCCATCTTGATCAATATTTAATCTCCTAAAACTTTCTCTCCTGAACTATAGAAACACTTCAATGTTCTGTATCTGTGGAAAATGATGGATTTTTGCAAACCTTTTTGCTTGTGGTCAACTATAGTTTACTTTATGTCAAAGCAAGTTATATTACAGATATTAAAGGAAGCAAGGCACTTAAAATTGCTTCTCTCTCTGAAGCTCACATTTTTATCATGTAGGGAAAAAATCTTGAAAAGTTCCATATCAACAACAATAAAAAAATCTCTGGTTTATATTTCAGTTGAAGGTGGCTGAGAATTTTTCTTGGCTTGTAAGCAACAGCTTAGTGTTCTGTTGGCCTTTGACCGAGGATGTCATCCAGTGACCGAATTGTCATTGAATACTAACTCACTCTTACATTTTCTCTTGTTCCCAGAATTTGTCTTGGGCAAGTGGCTGTGAATACTTCTGGAAAGAAGAACTGATTAACAGCAGAAAAGGAACCCTAAAATAAGATATACTGGTTTTTCAAAGCAATAGAGGAAAAGAAATTAATTGTACTAAATACTGCTGCCTGATTGATGATTTTGTTTACAGCCAGTACAAGTTTCTGTGGCAAAGTTGACTGTGTTAGTACAACAGTTTCTGTTGAACTATATTTCTTTGCACTTCACTTTTATTTGGAGGAGTGTACTAGGTCATGACACACTGGGATTGCTTGTATAATAAAAGATCTCACACATTTCTTGTTGAAACTATTACATAAACCATCAAATAATAAAGATTATAAAAGAATGGATAGATTACTATTAGGTTAGACTTCCATCATGGAATATATAGCATTACTGTTTGTGGATATATGCATTTATATATCCATATGTATGTGTGTGTGGGGAGAGAGAGAGAGAGAGAGAAAAATATATGTATGTTTATGTATGCATTTACTATGTATATTGATTCTGCATTTCTGAGCGGAATACCAGCTGGAATAATACGTACCTTAGTATACTGGTTTATTCTGTTAAAACGGAAATTGAGATGGTTATACAGATATTAACCACATATTATGCTGCTAGCTAAAGCTGGTGAACATTTTTCTGAACAATGAATATAATACTACATGCATATATTTTCTATACGCCTGTAGTCTATGTGGGAAAACCTGTGATCTGATACTGATGTGCAGGCTGAAAAAGTAGTCAAAAAGGGATTTCTTATACTCTCCAACTCTAATTAAATCAGTGTATTATTTCCTAGAACAGAGAGCATTTTGGTCAGTCCCTTATAATGCAAATTATTCATTTTACAATGAATTATGTAAGTAACATGAGAAATAATAACACATCATAAATTCATTTGCAGAATAAAATTAACAGTTTATTGTCAAAATTGCTTTTATTATAACAGAAAAAGAATATTACTTCATTAGATAGTAACCAAAATTCAGTATGTTTGATTTGCTGTTGCTGGAAGGTTAAAGTCTTAACTTTTTAGTATGTGTGCTGAAAGGGATCATGTATCCTTGATGCATGTGTGACACTTCAAAAGCACTTTTTCCAACTTATTTTCTACTAGCAAAATCCTTCAGAAAATAGAACTGTCTCCTCAAATGCGTTCACTTTTATTTATAACATTTTTATTATCTCAGTTAATTGTGAAAGAATTAAAGCTACAAAACTGGAGTTCCTAAACAGAGAGTTCACAACAAGTCTAGAAAGTGAAGAGGTAATATGCTCCAGTACTTTTTGATTTTCATTCATGGGTTCAAAAATAATTTACACAGTGGCTTAGTAGCTGACATGTAGCCCAAGCAGAACTCATAGAAGGCAGATTTAGTTCAAAGCTTGCTTAATCCAGAAAAGAAACAGCCTTGCCTGACTTGAAACTAGGTATAGAAATAGCAAGCAAGACCTTTTACAATTCAAATGAGGCTTCAGTGACAGAATGTAACTCGGCAGAGTACCGGAAAACTTTCTGAATTTCTTGCACTGAACTTACATATCAGTATATGTACAGGTTAAATTTTTCTCTTTTGATTCATAAGAATTAGCATGCTGAATGTATTTCCTGCCAGTTAAACTCTTGTATAGATTCTGTGCATTAAACAGTCATTTTATTAGTTAAACGTACACTCTATGATCGGTGTGAATAGGAAGCCTGTAATGTTTTGTCACTGGCTGTGTAGAGATGAAAAGTTTCATCACTGTAATGACTAATAAACTGCCTGCAGAGCTGCAAAAGACTAGCATGTGGGTGGGATGTTCACTCAACTGCTTTTCTTCTTCTGGTGGCTGTGAGAGAGGGCAACATGAGCTTCCAGCTCCCCAAACTGGGCAGTGCAGTGGCTCAGGAAGGGAGCTTCCTCCAGAAGTCCCATTCTCAATTGTTTTGAAACTCTGCTTACACGATAGCTTAGAGCACTGTATCCTAGAAAGAATGATTTATGCCAGGGACCTCCCTCCACTCAGCAGCCACCTGTGCATGTTCCAGGGTGGCATCACTCTGCTCAGGTGACAGACACTGAATTAGTGAATGTAGAGACAATATTTCATCTGTGCCATTACAGCTGAAGACCTTCTTTCTGGTCATGAGATCTCATTGCAGCAGCTCTCCCCTTTACAGGTCATGGTTAAAATTGACCTGAAGGTCCAAATATTTCCCAATGTCTAAAATGTTGATTTGTGTCTTCTCACTGTCAACTCCTTTTCCTGAAGGAAGTTTTTCTGCACTTTAGTATTTGGAAAGACTAGTGTGTCAGATCCTCCAGTCCTGTACAGGAGCATAATTTGATCTGCTGTATAAATGTTCATTAGTTCAACATTCAGTCTCGGTCCTCCAGACTGTACATGCTCACACCACACAGAGTAGTGAGTAAGATATATACATGGGGGTAAAAAGACTTTCAGGAAACTGTTATGATGGTTACTGCTTTGTAGATCTCTAGTGTGACAATAATATCTTGNTAATAGGAAGAAAATCAACTCCATCCCAGCCAAAACCAGGACAACTTTTCATAGTGAAAAATGAATGCCTGCATTTGAAGCAAATAGTTGGCAATTTTTTTGAACTTTTTTGATACAGGCTATGTTAGATAACAATAAACAGAAACATCTCTGATGACAAAAGAGAAAATCTAGGTTAAAAATAGTATTTAGAAAATCAGGTTCTCTACAGCATCACACTTTCTATCCCACTTCATGGGAATTCAATGCCCTAATACAAACAGGAGATTGTTCCAGCCCCAAATAATCAGCAGCAGTTTTAGACTGCTACATTGACCTTTCTGACAAGCACTTTTATAGGTTTCCCATTCTTGTGTTGTTTTTTTTTTTTCATGGGATGAAACAAGACTGCTGTTTCCATCCTTTATTAAGTGAACTTAGAAGCATACTTTAAGATCTGATCTTTAGCTTTGCAAAAAATACAGCCAAAAGTGGTGCATGGTAAACAGCTTAATCAGAACAGCTTAATAAAGACATCAGTTGGTTTTAAATTCCCATGTAAGTGTTTTCAGTGTTTTTTCCCCTCTTTGTCTCTGCTTTCTGGTTGGCTCACCTACTGTAAGGTCACATTTTGCTAATAAAAAGAAACTTCTTCAGAGCAGTGTACCTTTGAGCTGTGGTATGCACAGACGTACAAGAGAGCATGCCCACACTAGGACAAAAGAACAAGAAGGAGAAACTCTGCCGTACTTCGGCTACACTGAAATCCTAGCTGAAATAATTGTTCCTGAAACTGAAAACCTGCTAGGCAGCTTGTCAAAACAGAGTGACTGTGAGCTGGAGGAAAACATCTGACCATGAGAATTAAAGATGACAAAAACTTAACAAATATATGAAGCAATTTGTTTTAGCTGCTGAAAAGTGCTTTCACCTGCATATTTTCACTCTGATGTGTTGCAAGTCTTGTTGGCAAAGTTATCAGCGACTCAGAATTGAAGTGTTGATTATTTCTTAGTTTTACAATATCAATTGCTGCTATTTTATTTTAAGGCTGGGTGAGTAGAAATAAAAAGCGTATCCATTAAAGTTCTGTTTCCACATAAAAGGATACATTGAAAGCACATGAAAGAGGGGAAGTGTGAACTAGAACAGCAGTTATTTCAAATGTCATTACTGTCCCTCACAGATAAGGCAAAAATATGCACATGGTGTCCATCAGCTTGCTTACAAACTGAGGATTCTTCACAAGTGGAAGGAAAAAACCAAACCCAAACCCAAACCCATACTGTACAAACTTGCCAAGAGCTTTGTCATGCTATTTGGTGTTACAGTAAAGACACATTGCATACTATTTCTTCCCTTCACCTTTCCACCTTCTCCCCCTTGTTGTCCATAGCAACATGAAAAGTATGTTGACAGAATTTTAATGTTGCAGTAAAGCATTCAGAGGTTAGGAAATTCCAAAATTAATGTTTCCAGCAACATTTGGGGCTCTGATGTGTATGCTTCATTCAATATAATTTTTAATTATATGATGGCATGTTACTTCTGTGAGGGCCGTCTTTCATCTGGCACAGGTTTATTCCCCAAAGGGACAGGTATCTTTTTACTATTTTAACAGATATGTATCATCTGGTATTGTCTCCAAAGAGTAATGAGGGAGACAGGTCTCTGCTCTTCTTCTCTCCAAAGGAACCACAGCAGGGGTAAGTCTGTATGGCCCTTGAGTAAGTCTAGATATGTAGGTTTAATCAGAATATTTCCTAGGGATGAAACTGCTCTGATGAGGAAATCCGAGAGTCAAACAATTTTGATGTCCAAGGAAAGCCTGAATAGCTTGTATGAATCCATCCTAAGCTTCATATCTTTTGGGCTCTTCCTGATATTAATAACAATAACACACACAGTTTTGCTCTTAATAAAATCCTGCTATGCTGATGCAGCAGAAAACCAGAAGCAGACAATTTGCTCTTCATCCAAGGTACATCAAAGAGTGTATTTTCTACACACACTGGAAACATTTCTTTCTCCTTCAAGGTGCCAGTAAAAGTGTATTTTTTATATATATAT
>VZTQ01006787.1:0-35775 GCA_013400755.1 Pelecanoides urinatrix | reverse complement strand
CCAACCTAAACTATTCTGTGATTTTGTAAATTATTCCTCCCTACCCTAGGTGAAATTTTAGAAGGCTGCCAGATATTAAAATATTATGTGACTAAACTCCCTAACATCCCAACCCCCCCCCAAAAAAAAAAAAAAAATAATTATTTCACTAGAAGTAAGAAATGAAGAAATTCAGTATTTGAATGTTGTTTTTTGCCTGGCTCCGTATCAAACATCATCACCTGCAGTACAGTTTTTAGCAACAACTGGTAATGCACCAATATTTTCTGCGCTTTAAACAGATAAGTTTACCACACTTAAACCCTCCTACTACAGTCCTGAAGTCCTGAAGAATCTTCATCAGAACATGGTGGTATAGGGGACAGAAATAATTTCTTTTCATTGTTTTAATCTGAGGTCTGGAAGACTGACACGTGTTAATTTCTTTAGGGGAAAGGATATATCATCAAACAGAGTGATAAACATGGGTACAAAAATGTAAAAGGGCCCTTGAGCAGACAATATCACCATTTTACCTTTTGAAATACTTTGCAAAACTTTTTATCAGCATGAATAATACATTACAGTGATGAACTTCTCCTAGGCCTATTCACATTAGAAGAAGCATTGTAGTGAGAGCAGATGCTCTACTCACGATGGCACATTGAGAAATTGTCCATCAGATGGCATGGTAACAAACAGCTTTCTCAAACAATCTGGATTTATAGATTATTTTAGCTAGTTTTAACCAAACTAACCCTCACAAAATATATCTACAAAACAAAAACCATCCTACAGCCCACCTGCTCAACAGAAAATTCAGGGAAAAACTTTCAATATTTCTTTTTAGAGATATCCTCCTAGGAAGATGTTGATGAACTGGGGAATGTCTGAAATAGATTGTTTTATGAGGGAGGAAGATAGAAATATTGTTTGTTTCAGTCTCCCAGAAGTGAAATTATCCCAGCTTACAGAACAATTCAGTCTTGATTACTTAGCAGGCTTTGAAAATGTTTTAAACTATGTCTGTCTGTAGCTACTGATATGGAAACTATGGAGGACCCGGCTATGTTACCCTGGATCTTTTCACCAATCTGGAAGTTCCTTTACCCTTGCTTGTCAGTTCCCATTTTCAAGGGTACTAATGAAACGTGGCATAAGTTCTCTCACCTGTATTGCTCAGTGTGTTCATTAATTTGGTCAGAAAGCTAGAGGATTTTACTTTGCTGCTGAGTGGTAATAAAGGGGTAAAAATGCATTGGGGTAGTGGAAATGTGCGTGACAAATGGGGAACAAAATCAATAAAAATTGAGAGTGAGTGGGAAGTGAGAGGCACTCATACTAAAATAGAAAGAACGGAGGGGAAAGAATGAAAAGTTCTGCATACAAAGTGTACAGACATGGAAACTGAGGAAAAGAGAAGGGGCAACATACTGATGTGTGAAAGGGCTGAAAAATAAATGTCAAGACAGAATAAAAATTCAGGTGAAAGGAAAAATGTTCCAGAATGTAAGCTTACCAGAAGGCAGATATTTTAATACTGAAAAAGAGCATCAAACACAAGGAGCCAAAAGAGTATGTGCTGTAATGACAGTGGGTCTGAGAGATACATATACCTCTCATGACCTGAAACAACACTCTAACCTCCATTGCTTGAAGTCTGCCTCATTATGTTTGGAATAAAAATAGTTGGAGGTAAGCTAGAAAAATAGACATATACTCTAAGATTTATTTAGTTATGTCAACAGAAGAAGATGACATTACGGCTTGAATAATAACTCTACGTTTCCTGTATAGTATTCAGCTGTTGAAATAAAATGCAGAATCACTGCAACATCTGAACACTGTCACATTGTTGAAACATAGCCAGAAAGCTTCCTAGCAGCTCCTGAATTGTCTATTAGAAATTAATATTTCTTGAGGCTGGGAGGTAAAGAGAATAGGGAAAGGCTAAGAGTTCTATTTTAGAAGAGAAACTTTCTCACACTCTAAATAAAAGAGCTTTTTGGTGTGAGGTTTTACTTTAGATTAAAAAATGCATTCATGGGGAACTTTAAAGTCAGTACATCAGAATTTGCCACATGGATGAACATATGAGAATCATTTGCAAATATATATCAGATAATATTGAATGCATGCCTTCAGAACTTCCTTGCTCTACCAGTTACTTAATCTCCTCACTTTTCCCTTCTTCTTCTTCAGTTTTTTTTTGCTGCTAGGGATTTATCATGTTCCAAGTTTCAACTGCAGACATGTGCCAAAACAAGTAAGCAAGCAGCATTTTCCAACTTGGCACTGCTAGCAGCTTTATGAAAGGTTAGTGAAGCTTTCTGCCTCACATTGAAAGCACTGAACCCAAACATGTCAACTAGATATTTCAGAGGGGTAAGCACATTTAAAGTGAACTGTAATTTGGGGGGGCCCTGGAATTGTACTGGAACCAAATCGGAACTGGACTGCTGAGTCTAGTTCCAGTACCAGAGTGCTGGTATTTGTATTTGAACACAAATAAAAAAGTAACTATATTTTCATCCTACCTACTGAACCAGAAATTAATAGCAGGGAAAACAAGGTTTACTGGTTAAACTAAAGGTTCAGCATTCTTATTTTCAGTACGTATATGTATATGTATATATATGTGTGTGTGTATACACACATAAAAAAAAAAAAAAAGAAACAACAAAAAAAAGGGAAATCCAAAACCCAGCAACAATAAAGTCCTACTGTAGGAAAGTATAACATGTACTATGTTCATGTAGCAAATAAAAGAAAACAGTGAAGTTAGTATTTAAGCATAAGAAAAATGAAGTAGAGGAAAAACAAATTAAAAAAGAAAGGAGATCAGAAGGTGCTATGAATAAAAGGAATGGTTTAATACCTTTGATTAACAAGCAGAGAAGTTACCATTCTTCCTATAAGCCCAAGTTTTCAGACAAAAACTCATTGGAAGAAGATATACAGTTTCTGAAGATATTTGCAAATGAAAAACAGCACTTCAAAAAAAATTTAAAAGAGAGAGAAAGAGATGGAACTGGTAGAATTTAGAAGATTAGAAAACAAGCTTTGATTACTCTACAGAAAGGATAGTTAGATTATCATTGTCCTAAATGATGACTGCTAGGTCATGGCTTCCCCAAATCTTGTTTCTTGCCCAGTGGAAGAAGAATTAAAAGCTATCAGAAGAAATTCCAGGAAGCCTGATGAAGTGACAGAAAGGTATAACTGATGGAATATGGATGGCTCTTAAGGAACATGGACTGGCAAGAGTGCTGATTTGGCACATTATATATTTGGTTGTATTTTATTGAAATTAGTGGAAAAAAATAAGAAATTCATATTTGAAAAATTGAACTTCCTCTCCTACTTATTGTGGATTAACCAAAACTGTCAGAAGACAAAGTCAAAGCAACATTTAATTTAACCAGAACATGGACAAGATTCAGTGTTACAGAAATAATACTGAATGTATCTGACCTTGAAGGATCAGTGAATGACTTCCTAAAGCCTGTAAAAAAGAGAAAGATATCTAGATAAAAAAAAGCCCCCAAAAGGATTGGCCCAATTCTTGATTTATCAGTGGAGAAGCCGCATCTCAATAAGAAGGAAAACATATTCGATTTGGAGGATGTCATAAAAATGTCATACCTAAGCTTTATCAACTACAAAAAAGTATCTGTCAGTCCCAGCAATGTAAGTACAAGTAAAAAGGTATTTTCAAGCCTCAAATTTATCATTTCACCAGAGAAGTCCAATGTGAAAGGACAAATATTAGAAGACATTAGTCTGATTTGTTTAAGTAAATAATTCTCAATAAAATAGTAAATTTACAGAAGTTTTTCTTGAAGTTAAGAAATTAAATCAGGAATCAGACATAAGTTTTCATTTTGAGATATATATTTTGGTTTAATATATATATTTTGACTAAATCTCAAAGCAGATTTGGGCCAGACTTGTGATTACAAAAGCATCCAAACAGTTATTCTTTATTTGTCTATTGGTGGCTCCACCAAAACTGATCTTGAGTATATTGAATGCAACTGAACTGGGAATTGAATTAAACCTATTTATATGCCTTCACATATAAAATAGTCAGGGTAGCAGTTGTGCCAGGTTTCTTATATACCTTAATATATGGTTCAACCTTTTCCAGAAGCAATTAAATTGCCTGCAAATAAGAGCTGTGAGGAACTATGAGGCATTAGAAGAGGATCTGCTCTGAACATGTTGAAACAGCTGTGTTGTGTTGAAGTTCATGTTATACCAGGCTCAGAGTCAGTGCTTTAAAAATTGGGCTTCAAAAGGAAATATACCCCATTGAAATTTCATTGTACTCTTAAAAAAATAAACATTTGAAAGAATGGTCTGGAGTTGTAATCAGCTAGTCTGGCTTCCTGTGTAACAAAGGCTTTGAAATGTTATTCATCATTTCCTATGGTGGAAGTTATTTTTCCCTTATTAGTGTGTTACCTATATGGTGTCAAGTCACATATAAAGTTTTTTTAATTTGTTTTGAATTTTCTGGAACTTCTGTTTTGATCTATTTCTGACTTCTGTTTTGTACCATTGGATTGTTTTACAGCTTCTTTAGTCAAATATGTGGATTCCTTTCTGTCCACGATAGCAGAAGTAAGTTATCCAATTTTTAACAAATATTTTTATATATATGTGTGTGTGTCTGTGTATATACATTTAAAATATTTTTTAAATTTCAGGATTAGCAGAGTATAAAATCGGTAGTTTAAATATAATATCGTGCTCAAACTAACAAACACTTTGTGAAATTAATCCAATATCAGTGACTCCATTTACAAAGACAAATATTACACACTTGGTAGCAGGAGAATTTCCTTTACACTTACCATTGAGAACAGCAGTAGAGCACAAGAATGGCTGTCAAGGAGGGAAACACAAGATATATGCATCACACAAGGTTCATATTTTATCACTCCATGTTATTGGAACACATGAATGCTGAAAATGCAATATTATCCTCTCCACAGGATACTGTCTCATGTTATTCATGTGAGGACTTAGTTCCATACCAAGTATACAGTGGCAGAGAAGTCCAGAACTAGCACCAGCTAAAGTTGATAGGGATCTTCTTGTTGATAATGATGATTTTTATTTCAGACAAACAAAGTGCACTACTGTGTATGTTCTATGGACAGCACAAAATTGTAAGTAGAGGACTTCAGGGCTCATAGTGGTTGACGTGGAAAGGATCATGAAGGACATCTCAGTTCAGATATTTGTATTGTCCTTGGTAAAAATAAAAGTGGACAAAAAAACAATCTCAGAAGAAATTGGGTGGGGTTTTTTTGTGATGAGAAAACTGAAATTATTGTAGTAAATATACAGCAAAGCAGGTCACAGAATAGCAAATTAAATAAAAACATGAGTGAACTGCACATACAAAATTCTGCAGGACAAATTATGTCTCAAATATAGATTAAATCTATTTCATGCACAATTTATTAGTGTTGCCACAGATGGCCTGCTCTAAGTCAGAACCTAGGTGAATTGAGTTGTTCACCAAAAGCAGTATCTAGTGGTCCTTTACAGTAGAAATTTACTGTAGCAAAAATGGATATGTTGGGCAGAAAAGGGGAAAAAAAAAAAGGCAACTTGAGAGGACATTTGTACTTTGCAAACTGCTGATTAGCTGTCTATAGATAAGCAGATCACTAGTAATTTCTAAACAGTGATGGTTTACATTAGCCACGGGTTTCAAATGTGGCTGGTATATCAAGCCTGTCTTCTAAAAGGACTAACTACTGTATTCAGAAAACCTCCAAGATATGTTGTTTTAAATTATTTTTAATTAATTTCTAGTGCAGAATATAAATTTAATCCCACACATAGCAGAGTTCAAAAATGCCAAATAACTGAAACATAAAGCTTCAAGCTGCCTTGAAGCACAAATGAATGCAATTTGTTATATAGCATCACAATTTTACCAGGAAGGAACCAATTCTCTAAAGATTACACACAGAACTGGTTTTGAATCTGGTTTATGTCATGGGTAAAGTGAATTTTGTGGGCATCACTCTACTCTCTAATGCATACTTATCCATAGCACAGTCCCTCTCCAAGCCCAGAATTAGATGTGACTGGCAGCCTCACTCCTCTAAAGAGTCCCAGTAATGACATAGCATAGGTATCGTAGTACGTCAGCACTGAAACAAAGTTGGCACAGACATTAGGGTAAATTTAAAAATAACGGCTATGCTGGTAGCCATATGCTGGAAAAATTATATTAAACTTGCTCTCATCTTTTTAAAGTACTAACAACTATGGAAAAGTAATAGAAGGCACGTACAGAACCATGAAAGATTCTCTTTGATTTCAGATTCTTAATCTTCTCCTTAATGGGCCAGTACTGCAGCAGTTCCCCCACCCAGCAATAATTTTGTATCCCAAGCTGTGTACATAAAAGACTACAGTTTCCTGGATTGTCTGACTGCACTTTCCTGAGCACTCAAATCTAACAAGAAAGGGTTTATTCAAGGTAAACAGAGAAAACACTTGACTAAAAATATAAACTGGAACCTAACTCTTTCCTTTCTTTATTCTCAATTCATTCCTTGGGAAGGAAAGTGCCTTGATGTGTTTTTTTTCTCACTGCTGCCCTAGTTTACTTATTGTATTTTATGGTTAGAAGCTATTGAGGCAACTACCAGGACCAGCCGTCATTTGCCAGTACCCTAGGGCCCTCTCAGGCTAGAGCATAATACTGAAGCAAAACTTGTTGCTTTGCTGAATTACTTTCTTCTGTCCTTAGACAAGAGTCAATCACATCCATAATTCTTCAGAGAGACCTCTCTGCCATGTTTAAAGCTATTGACTACTATTACATCAGTCTTTGCTCTGCCGGGCTTCCTTCCAAATCAAAATGTGGTTAGCCATATCGTACGGTGAACAATGGTTCTGACCATGACTGACTGTCAGCACAGATAATGGCAAAGCCTTGGCTTTTGTTCAGATCTGAACCCCCATGAGAAGGGCCTGCCTCCTGACACCAGAGCTCTCCTCCAAACCACCTTCCAGGGTGCAACCTGTCTGGGAGTGGCCTGGCAAGGTCTGGAGGGCCATGGGGTAGTGCAGTGCCCTCCTTCCTTGACCAGATCCATTGCGCAGCCATGAGCAAGGAGAGCCATGCTGGGCTGGGCACAGCAACTAGGGTCAGCCACAGCCCAGCCATCCCCAGGTGCTGCCACAGGTCCCAGGTCCAGCTGGGAAGGCAGCCCCTGGCATGGAATGGGATGGGATCAAGGTGGTGCCTAGTTCAGTGGGGCCCAGTTCCAGCCTGCGGACAATGGTCAGGGCTGAAAGGCAGTGCCCAAAACATGGGACAAGTCCCGGCTTCTTACAGCCCTTTCCATAAATGTCTTCCTCCACCCATCACTATGAGGTTTCCCCGCGCTGCCCATGGGGCACTGAGCTGAGGCCAGGCCGTCCCTGCCCCGGTGGCCAAGTGACCAAACTGTCCAGGGCCAGCGGGGAGGGTGCACCAGACCTGGCCCCACCCAGACCTCTGGATAACACTTGGAAACCATGTTAGGGCCAGGTCCTGACAAGTATTTTAATTGCTTAGTTCCCATTCAGGCACCTGCTTGCCTTTGATTTAGAAGCATGCTTATTGTTTTGGGAATTCATACATATATAGCTTTGAGAATCTGGGTCTTAATTCTGGCAATAAATAATACCTCCTGTTTTTCAAAATTGGTTATAGCTTAAGGAAGAAATTAGTCTTTCAGTCCTCCTGAAGTCACATACCTTTCAGAACATTTTTTAGTCCCTGTCACTCATTTGTTGAATATTCTTCTTCTCTTCTGCAAACTCCTATTGGCATGAAAAGGATTTTTATGTAGACATACAAGGATTCATTCTTTTTGTTTTATTATATGTGCACGTTGGTTTCTCTCTTTAGAGTTTATCTATAAATGTTAATGACTTTTTATGAGGACTAATATGCTTCTGTAGATTGTGGGGCTGGCTGTTGGAAAGATGACTTCGAGTATAGTCAAGTAATATTTTTCCTAGTGGGAACATCTACCTTTACTTCACAGAAAATACTAGGCTTTTTTTACAGTAAATGACAATGGCAGTCAGGTATTACTGGACTTCAAAGACAGTCTGAGTGAATTTTGGAAGAAATTAACTTGTTTAATTATGAACATCAGAAGCCTTCTTATTTGCCTTTGTGAGACTGGGTTTGCTTTTTAATATAGTAAGGCATTGCTACAACCAAAGTGAATATCAATAAAAAAAAATGCTGTGTAATTTATATGAAATGTCATGAACACAAAACTATGGTTAACAGTAGATACACAGTATCATTTTCTATCTTAAATTCTAGGTGAATAAATTGATAATAGGAATGACAGCTACAACCCCACCTACGTACATTAATCACAGAATAATAGCATAAAAATTATACATAATATTCTATTTTCCTGCCATAACACATTCTGCATTCTCACCTTTCAGTCCTTTTTTTTCTGTTCAAAAATTAACTCTCAGTCAAGGAAAAGAATGAAGGCAGAAAGGACTCCAGTACACCTTCTGCTGCTTCATCCCTACATTTGTGTAACCTTCCAAGACCCCAACTGCTGTCTTATTAATACTTTCAATTTCTATAACTCATCAAATTTTTATTTGATAGTAGTAGTACTGAGACAGGCTATCAGTGGAAAGCAGCCAGTTTCTTCTGAAAACTATCCAAATCCAGAAAGAAAGTGTAAAAACTCTCTGGCTCCCCATTTCAAAGTACACCTAAAAAAAGAAAGTCCAGGAAGTTATCCAGTTATACAGTTTCAATCTCAATGGGAAAAACAAACAAAAAAGTCCAAAAATCTTTACCAAATAAAGTTCCAGTATGTAGAGGGTTTAGACATTGGAGACAACTAAGAACTCAAATTAAAATTCTCACAGTTCACTTACAGCAACCAATTTTCATGTCACAGATCCAATTTTTCTCCAGTTTTTGCAAGCCAAGAATATCTGGGTAAAAATGAGGTCCTAGTGTTTTTGCACTATTTTAAAGGCAGAGGGGGTTTTTGGACATTGTTCATCGTTTCTTAATTTAACCAAGTAGACAATAGACAGTGTTGAATTTTACCCAGGAAAAATTTTCACTGAGTAAGGATCTCAAGATAAAAATAATCTAAAAGTAGCATTCTAGTTATAAAATAGTTCTCTTATGTCATTATGGTAAGCCTAGGAAAGAGAATGTATAAAGGTATCTCAGTTAAATCATATGTAAAGATACAGGAACATGAAACACTCTTTTAACATTTTGCTACCTATATGTAACATCATGAGAATAACTGGAAAGGGAGAGAAAGAGTAAAATTACTCTGTGCTTACTAAGTTCCCTTTAATTCAGAAGATGAAATACAAATCCACAACAACTGTCTTGGTGAGGTTTGGCGTGAGGGAAGAATCCAAAGCACTGGAAATAACTTGAGATTATGCTTTGTCCTGGAAAGACGCAACCTGATGAAAGGTGCGTTCCTTAGCTACAGACCATATTATGGATCCCTTCTCCATTATACAGTCAATGTATGATTTAACATTTGGTGTTACCTCTGTTACATGTCTCTCACAAGACTTAGGAAATATATTTCCCTTATGCCAAAGCATATGAGACACACACTTCAGCGTTGATAGAGAGAAGGGAATAGCCTGAAGTAGGTACTTAACTTTGCACCTAGGCTCAACTGCTTCTCTGAAATGGCAGATAATTTCTACTTTAATATGTGTTTTGTTCTAATAGTTTAATTCTTTAACATTTCTCTTCCAAGTGTTGTATTTTTATAGTTTGACTATTACATTTTGTAAAACTTTAACTTCTCTTCTCAATTTGCAAATTGTAAAAAAGCAGTTCAGTTTAAGCTTCTGTGAACTAAGTAGTACCTCCTCTACTGGTGAAAATTGACAGAGGTACAAGGACTTGAAGCTATATGAAAATTTTCAGCTTTGGACTCTGCTTTAAGTTACTGGGTTAATTTTGTGAATCAGCAAAAACTGAGCTTTGCACATTCACAGACAGAATAATAATGCTTCAGGTCTGCTCCTCGAACCCTTGAGAGCAAGAGGAAGTCTAAAACACGCCAATCTTAACTTTCATGGCTATGCTTTTCATGCTTCTCTTTCAGAGTGATATATTGCAAGCTACAGTTAGAAGGCCAGCTTGGATTTTTAATCTAAAGCCAACCCAGGTAGAGCATGAGAAATTTAGGATACTTCTATAAACATACTCTTAAACTTTGGAGAAGTGTTTGCTCTTTCCCAAGTCAAACCACTCTGTGACAATGGAGGATAAGCGTTAAAGGTGTGAATTATGATATACCATTTCTTCTTTTTTTTCTTAAAATGTCCAGAATTCTTAAAGCAGTCTTTCCATTTTGAAATGGGGACTGCTGTAATTAATAGATTCTTTTACTATATGTGTATGTGCACTCATGCACATGCACTTATATATGTGTGGATGCATGTATATGTATATGTATATATATGTGTACATACATATATATAAGTCCACAAAGTGGCATTGTTGCAGTGCTTTAAGGCGAACTGAAAAAGGATTTGAGTTTGCAGGGTTTTTTTTATTTCTGTGCAGAGAGTAAGACAACTTATTTCAATAATAATAATTACTGTTATTTTTATGAAAAAATAAAAAGGGAAAAATGTCAGGGACAACTGTTATATTTAAATTCTGTTTTTTCAGCCCTGACCTTAACTTTCTGTCACATCTTTCTGTCTTCATTTAACTGTCATGAATAATATTGTTGCTATTTTTTCAAGAAGCATTCTGAGTTTTAACGCAGTCCCCTTCTCCTGCTTCTTTATCACAGCACAAAACCTACAATGGTGCCTAGTCTTCCATATCAGTCTCTTTTTACTATTTGGGTTTTTTTATGACAAAATTATCATTCCCTTTCTTGGCTTGTCTTAGAATCCAGACTAATGTCACTTGGGCCTCAGGGGCTGTTGAGCAGCAGCAGCAGGTATGAGTTGAGGAAGTCAAGGTAGCATTAGCAGTCGTGCCTGGCTTTATAATAGCAGCTTCCTCCTCCAGGATTTGTCAATTTTGATTTTGCAGTTCAGTCAGCAATGGCATGTGCTGTTTGCCTCCTGTCTGTTTGGCAAAATAAAGGGAATCATTTTCTCTTCCAGATGACACGACTGAAAAGGAAACCTCAACAGTTGCTTTCATAGCTTGATGTGCAAGCTGCATTTTTTTCTCCCTACAACTCTGATGACCTTTTGTGTTTAGGAATATTTAGGTTCTCTGGATAATTTAATAATGGGCAAATCCTACTCCAACCTACTTTCCTTTTCAAAAGTTGCATCCTCACTAAACTTTTCAGCTTTCTTTTCACTAGCTGTGAAGGAAAGTGAGAAAGAAAGAAAAGTGGGGAGAAAACAGGAGGGACAAATCTCATTTCTGACTGCAGCAGAAAGTCAATGAAGAAGAATGAGTTGAAGGATACAAATCATCTTCTAGAGAGCTCTGTTCCCACTAGAGAATACTCTTGCCGTCAAAGGATAGGATGAAAAAAAAAGCAAAAATTCTGCAATAAATTCCAAAGGTAGTGCAGAGCCAGAATGTGAAGCAAGTGGTTGATTCCTGAACCAGAGCTTGGAAACAAAATAGAACCTAATACTAAAATCTCTGTTGCCCAACTATGAATCTTAGAAGTGCTCAAGTATTTTTGCTTATTTGCTGCATGCAATGACATACCAGCACAGCTTTGCTATTAGCCACTGCCCCTTTTTCAGAGAGCTTGCAATAAATGAACTCAGTTACTTAGCCATGGGATTTCAATCAGAGTTTGGTTTGAATCCTTCTTGTGCATACAGGCTGGAAATATGAGCCAAATATTTTTGGCTGATTGCAAGGTGTTTCAAAGATGTAAACAGAGTTTTCATGAGCTATAAGGAGTTTGGTGTGGGTTTTTTTTCAGTGCCCACAATACTAATTAGCTGCAAAACACTTGCCCCTGAGGATGCAAATTGTAATTTTAGTTCTGGGAATGTTTTCACATTTGCCAACTCACACATTGTACAGTGACTCATCAAAATGGATTGTGTTAGTTATTTGATGCTTCAGCTAATAAAGATGAGAAAACATGTATTATTTTAACAATGGTTAAATGAACATGTGTAAGCTTTTCTGTAGGGGAAAAAAAAAATTTAAAATATGTTTTTCTTTTCCCTTTGCAAAGACAGTAAGACATTGTATCTATGACAATAAAGAGATCTCTAATTATGTGGGAGAAGTGCAAAAAAAATTGACACCCTCTCCAAAATTTACTCTATATTTGCAATATGATCTATTGATTCTTTATGCCCTCTTTTTTTCTCAAAACTTCTTGCCATGTAATTTGTTAGAGGATGATACAGTATTCTCTGTAATATATTGGCAAAAATATCAGTATAAAGGCTGGATATTTCTTGTAATTCATAGTAGATTATTGCCTCGTCTGTCTCTTCACATTACTAGCAGAGTTTTCCATAAACTTGTATTTATCCACAGAATACATTTTATATTCTGTGTATACTTTGAAACTGGGGGGGGGGGGGGGAGATAAAAACATAAGAAGGTTGTTTATAAGATTAAATTTTGTGGGAAAAAAACTTCAGTCCTGAGAAAAAGCCATAGCTGAGTTCCAGGGTAACCTGGACAACACTATGCTTTTCAGAAAGTTGAAAGGAATTTGAATCAAACAGTGCCTGTAGGGCTTTGTTTTTGTTGAAAAAAGTTAGATGTTATTTTTCCCAGGGCAGATTAATTTCAATAGACCACCTGCATTTTTCTCTGAAAAGCGATTGGAAGATATAAGATAATGTAATCAAATTTTAACCTAAAATGCCTCTGTGTAAGTCCAGATAATTGTGAAATAAAGAAATGCCTTTCATTTTGTAATGACTGAAATCATAATGTGGCCTTTTAACTGTAGGAATGAAATAAATCTACTTAATAAACTAATCCATCTCCAGAACAACTCTGAATTATTCTGTAGTAGAATTAAGACTTCTGTGTTTCAAAATAGCTAAATCTTGTCTGGTTTTAATATAGAAATCAGTATAAGAGATATCTGACAGGTACTGGTATAGATGTGTATGTGCATCTAGAAAACACAATTTTCTGACCAAAGAAGGGCAAGTATGTTAGGGAGGTGTCCAAGGTGCTGGGAAATAATGAAGGAGTATGTTTATGAAGTCCTAGAGATTTCTGTAAGGTTTATTCTTAAGACAGTTGTGTTGACCTAGAAGTGTACATCTAGAAAGCAAAATCTGTACTGTTTCAGCACACATTATAAAAATGTAAATGCAGCTTGAAGCATGCTTTATTCATGAATTTTTCAAACTACCAAGACCTTAAAGGAACAAAGCTAAAATTGTTCCCTGGTTAAAAAGCCAAAAGATAAAATATGTATTTAAAATAATAAATTATACATAAATGTGATTTATAATTTATTGGCTATAAAAGTTTTATCATAGAAACAAGGAGAATGGGATATATGTAAATACAAAAAAGCAAAGTAAACACTTTCATAAGCTGGGTGCAGAGAAGAGAGTGAACTTGGAATTTTTTTTTTTTTAATATAGCTGTAATCTAAAAGACATGCTTATATGAGTGTCTAATAAGAATGGTACAACTCAGGGGTTTTTTTTACATTAGAAACACAATTTTTTTCTGCTTTGGTAGTAAACCATGATGTTCTCTGGCATGCAGTGGTGGTGTTTATCCAATTCAGTAACATTCTGTAAGGCAAACAAACGTGTACATCCACTAGAATAGTCAGTTCCCGTATTTGTTGTATTCAGATAGCCAAGAAGTCCTGATTTCACCTGTGATTTTTATAACGTGTCGACCTGAGTTACATGTCACAGGTTTGAAATGACTGCATATTTAGTAAAAAAGGATGTGACAATCGGAGGCCATAAAAGAAGAAACACTTCAGGCTTTCTAAATCAACCATACTAACCTGCAAGCAGGGCTCATGTACAGTCTTTGCGTCACTCAGCACTCAGTGTCTTCCCCCACTTTAATACAGTGAAAATATGGGCTACATTTAGGTCTATTTAGATACATGTACATATGTATAATTAAGAACTTAATGGGCTGTGTCCTGATTCATTCAGGATTAGTGGTTAACCATGAGAAATTGGTTACAGTCATGACTCTACTACAGATCAATTTGGCAGTGGGTACAGAAAACAGACCGAGCAAGCTTGTTAATAATGCTATCAACCGTATTCTAAAAATATTCTGATAACTCTGCTTTATGAAACCTTCCTAAGCTATGCAGCTGCCAAGGCCACACAGGATGAAAGCAATAAACAAGAGTTTCCACTTGGAAATTTTACTGTTGAACTCATACCTGTTCAAGACTCAAACAAAAACTGCCATGTTTTTTATTTTTCCCCACTATTCCAAGAACTTATTTTGAAGCTTGTGGTGGGCTTTTTGGGGTGAATGATTTGAATCACTAAAAAAATGCTTGATGTCCAGATTTAGAAGAAAAGAAAACAAAAAACCCTGATACTTGATGATTTTATTTTTAACATTTTTATGTGTGTATTTTAGATCGGAGGTTAAAAGGTTAAATGCTTATCCTGCTGCATTGCAAACACCTAGGTGACCAATTTTAACAGAACAGTGAGTTGATCAAAAAATAGTTTGAAAGGACCATTATATTTTAATCATCTTAATATTCAGTGAAGTTTTGCATTTAGTAATGAGCTTAGTAAAGAAAAATGGAGAAAAGTAATAAAGCAGCAGGAATTAAAGTAGTTATTTTTATGATCCCTGAAGGTATTAGAGTTTGTAACAAAGCAAACATCTCAATAAAATAGCCTTCAAAACAACTCCAATACTAATAAAGAGTACTTGTCTCTGGAAAAGGAATAGTTTGAAGCAGCACATAGCAGAGTAGAAAACCAAAACTGGAGACTGCAGAAATACCATATGTTTTTAAAAAATAAGGGGGCTGACATAGGTTATTTTGGCAACCAAAGAGGAGGATCTTCAGAAATCTTCAAGGATACATCCCTTCCTGAACAGAGCAAATAGCAAGTAATTTTTATATAGTAAGATGAGCTCAGTGACTCTCTGATGCTTCCTTCTTTCTGTTAACGCCACTGTTTTTCATTTTTTAAATTGTTTTTTATATTTTTCTTTCTGTTGCTGACCCAGAGGGAGACTGTTTAGTTTATAGCATGTAGGAAAGCTTGATTAATGCTAAACTATCAGTAAATTGATGAGCACTTTAAATATTTTGTCCTTTTCAGTTCACAATGGAACAAAAAGAAAATCACTTAGCAACACCTAACGATGTGAAGCTAGACCCTGAACATTCGTTAGAATGTCTACTGTGTTTTTGTAACTTAGCCAGTTCTTTAGATAGCCTAGTTTTTTTAACCATCTAACACTTTCCCCATTAGTGTTGCTAAACAACCCCTTTCTTTGATGCGCTCTTCAGATGCCAGTCACAGACTGTATTTAATTTCATTCTTTCTTTGAAAGGCTGTAATCTTGTTTCTCTTTACTCTGTTACAGCTGTGTAAATTTAAATGAATTTATTTTCTTCATAGATTTATGCAGCCAAGAATAGAATTTCATCACCCAAGACGCTCACTGTCAAATATTTGAGTATGGCAGCAAAAAACAGTTGATGAATACTAGGTAATTCTGGGCATCTGGCTATTTCATTTATCGTTGTAACTGGGAGTTGAGCTCTTCTTAAAATTTGGTGATCGTAGTACTGCCAGTGGATAAGGTACACTTATCTTTGAAACTTTTCTACTTTAACTGTTACAGATAAATCTCTTTGGACAGCTTGGTCCCTGAAGAAGCAGTGTTAAGTACCTGAACTATAGCTTCAGTGAAACCCTTTTTGAAGTATTTCTGTTTTCCACTAAAATGTAGTGCCATCAAGACAGAAGTTTCTCCACAATCTTTCCAACACATTTTCTTCAATTTATTATGTATTTTATTAAGGAAGACTGATGTAAAAAGCCCTTTTTTTTTGAATTTATTCTAAAACTTCTCACTTCCCCCAACTCTCTAATTATCTTTCCCATGAGGAAAGAAAGGTGGTGGCTTTAAAATTCACTTAGTCCCCTTTGTAGCCTAAGATTAATCCAAGAATTACTGAATCTTGACAGTTCTTCGTTGTGCAACAAATAACTTTTAATTTCAGTACGAAAATGTGTGTCTCTCCTCTCTGCTGACAGTTGGTGTGTTCCTGGCTGTTGTTGTTACCATTTATCAAAGTAATAATAGTCTACTCTCTTGGTTGAAAGGCTCTGAGCCTTCAAATTGCTAACAGAAAAATAGAGAAGAAGGAGATAGGTTTTTGCTTTTAGAATGTCTCTGTTTTAATCAGGTTTAGTTTATTGGGAAGTTAATACTTTCAGAATTATATAAAGAAGTGCCAAAGCTGCAAAGTCAAGTGATCCTAATTAATAAGTTAGAAGCAAGACACTTGTTCTTGCATCTTTGCTTTGGTCGTATCTACACAGTAGGCTATCTTTTTTAAGGATGTGGTCACATTCACTTTTCCTCATACACCATTTTCATTTAGTATTCAGTCTCATTCTACTTAATACTATATACAAAGTCTACATGAAATATAGAATCTTATTTTTCTTGTGTCACTTCTCTAACAATCTTTACAACATACACAGATGCTTCAAAGATATTAATGACTGTACTTGCACTTAACACCTCTGAACTACATAGGAAACTGTTGCATAGACTGTTTAAGGAGCTGCCTATTACTTGGGGTATCTAGAGTTTATAATTTCAGAGTCCTTTGCAATTTGCATGCTGAAAACAGACATCCTATTAGTTTCAGTTATAGTTGCCTTTTGCAGATTGCATCCAGATGCCCCAAAGTAGGTATTCAAGCACACAATTTGTAAACACCTATGAAAAAAAGTTTGATTTTAATTGACTTGCCCAGCATTGCATACACATGTTGAAGGAGAGTTTGGAGCAGAATCCAGTATTGCAAGAGAGGATTCAACTGATTTAACCATGCTACCAGCCTTTGTAACACCATCCTGCTCATAACATAGCTTGAATGATGTAGAGGACATATAGAAAGCAACTTCATTCAGTTAAATGTCTTTCAACGGGTGCCTGGATGGTGGGGGGGTGGGGGGTGGGGGGTGTAGGTATATATTTAAAAAACTAAAAGCTGTATGAAAATGCCTTTTCAGAAACTATAGATCAGCAATGTCATAGGTCACTTCAGTCCTTGCTTTTCCTAATTTTAGATTCCTTGATGTTGCAGCTGTTACTTCTGTTATATGTTTTTATAATTTATCTTTCTTTTAGATGCATTCTCTTCACATATGTTTTTCCATATTTGTCTTTATGTTGCTAATTCTCTGGTACCTTTAAGCTACCTTTTTCACAGATTGATATCATTTAATAAAGCACATTTAGGGCTAGATTTTTGTTGATAGTATCCTAATTCTGTAGTGCATTTCATGCAGGCCTGTAATATTTGCAGAGTTTGTTTTCTTATCATAACTTTTGACTTTCGTTTCATTTCCTTGGATAATTATTCTGTCTTCCTGATTCATTATTTTCTCCAATAGTTTCTCTCATTCTTGTCACATTTTTTCCTTTTTATGGACTGAACCCCAAGATTTTCTCAGAGAGAGATTGTGATATATGGAGGACTACTTGAAAAATACAAGGAAGAATTTTAACTGAATTGGGATTTGCGAAAATATATGTTTACAACAAAAAACTTTTCTCTTTACATCCCCTTTTAAATTTGTGAAGTTAATATATTTGTATTGAAAGCAGGTTATTGATGTTTCCCAAGGTTTTCTAATGTGTTTTGGTTTTGGTTTTTATTTTCATTTAATGTTCCAGCATAAAAATTTTAGATTTCTAAGTTATCTATTTTGTAAGCACCTCATCTTCCAAATCTCCAGTCAGGTGACCCTTACCATGCGATCACCACTATTTTAATATCCCCACTGATATCTTTTTTCTTTTATTTTATGAGACATGATTGGATAGTTTAACCAAACTAAGTTATTCTCAGAATTTCTAATGCAATTCTCTATTTAGTTTACTAATAATTAAAGCTACTGTGTAATATTACCCTCTTTTGAGTTGCCTGCAAGGCTCTGTCTGAAAAGCTAATCATTTGACTAACTTAGAGTATGAGACTAGTTTATGATAACAAATGTGCCCCATAGGAATTTTGTTACCTATGTTGGGACACATTATAAACTGTGGTTTAAGAACATACACTTAAATGTGCACCTATTAAGGCTCATTCTTACCTCATTTGTGCTGGTATAAATCACATTGAAATTACTAGAATTACATTGCTTTTACGGCATTGTACTGAAAGCAGAAGAAGGCTGATTAAATTCATGTTAATTGACACTAATTGGCAGTAAGGACTTGAGGAGGATAAGGTTTTTAATAAAGCATTAAATAGACAGATGATCTGTCTAAACTGACCAAAGGCATTTTCTTATTCTAAAAATGCTGCTGCCTTATTATTCGTGTCATAAAGCTAATTTCTAAACTAAAATCAGCTTGCCACTCTTAGACTACACGGAGTCCTAGGCCACCTTCATAGTTAATGCTAGTTTTGTTCTCCCATGCTCAAAAAACTTTCATGTTGGTAACCTACCTCTCCAGTGTTAGGGCTAATTCAACACAAAACCTCCAGGAACATTTCCTTCCCAGTTCTGTAGCCGCACTCCATTGCTCTTGAATCTGAGCATCTATTGAATATTCTTCTAGTCCATATTCCTTTCTTGAACTGCAAACCTGTGTTTGACAGGTTACACTTGCAAGAACTTTCTTACTGCTTCTCTGTCTTAGGAGCCTTCTAATTGTGATGTTAAACTCTTTCTTAAAAGTTTGAAAGTCACAGCTTCATGGCTTTGCTTGTAGCACACAGTCTGCTGCATTTCCTTGTTCATGTAGATGTTGCAGAGTCATGCTGAATTGATATTCAATATTTGTTCCGTGTATATGTAGTCCGTAAAGTGTTCAAGGGGAGGCACTGTGCCCATATGTGTGTAATATATATGTATATGTGTATGAAATATAGTGACACAACATATATACACAATACATGTGTGTGTATATACATGTAGTATGTACAGTATATTTATACATACACACAATGTATGTTTGGATTCTTTACTGATATCTTGTGCAACTAGTTCGATACATCATTGAAGATCTCCAGATAGGTGGCATGTGTCTCACTGCTTTGTCCAGTCAGTGAACATCAGAACTTTCCTGTGGCCTTCACGTGGAAGTTCTTAGGAAGTCTATATTGAGGTCTAGTGAAAATAAGAAGATTGAGTTCTTCTGAAAACAAATCCTGTAATTGTGATTGGTCATAATTATGCAGAGCATAGGTAGCTGACAGAGACTGCGTTGCACCGCACCCCAGAACCTGAGGCTCTCAGATTTGTGGCATAATCCTACTATAATCTAGACATTCTGTAGAAACATGGTGCTTATGGCTTTACTGATGAACTGTCTATAATCTAAGTGTATACTTTTTGGTACATATTAACGAGTTAACTCTTTTACAAACCCCATTATTGTCACTGGAAGTCTTTCCAGAGTATGGCATACGTATAACTGCTTCCCTAATTATTTAAGGTGATTTTAAATGATTACTCTCTACAGGATCTGACTAGACTAGATGCTTAGAGTACCAAATATTGAGTCTTATTCTGTGTTCCAAACTTCTGAAAATATTTATTTTCAATTTAAGTTTAAATTAGAACTATGGGTTTGCAGATGTAATATTTAAGATGCAATTAATCATGGATTAAAAATTTGATTGCAATTTGCAGTAATTTAAACACCTCAATCCCTGCTCATTACCACTTATTAGGGATTTAGATGTGAGTGTACAAATTATACCCACTTCCTTCGTAATTTTTAATGGTTCAGTCTCCCCGGTGGTAGCCAGTGCATGCAAATTACTGCTTAACATAGTCGCTTAGTGCTCTGAACATTTTTCATGTTAGATTTATTGGGTTAATAGTGATATTACCTAGATACATAAAAATCTGGAGATGGCAGAAGGAGGGAAAAAGAAACCACTCAGCTCTGGCTTCTTATTTATTCTTCAATGTTAAAATGTATCTTATTTTTCTCAATTAGAATCAAATCAATGAGTTCCCGACTAGAAGCTTTTAGAACAAAGTTTGTCACAAAGAAAATTTTTGCTTTAGTTTAATCACAAATGTGTTAAATTTAAATCTTTTAAAAGATGACTAATAAAGAAACCCTGACACATACATAAGTATCTGCAGCAGCATGAATGTATTGCCATAATAATAAAATTCCATAGTTTTCTTAATAAGTGAACATTCATCATTCTAATTCAATGAGTTATTCTCAGAGGACCCTTGCCAATAGTAACCACAGAAAAGGGGACCTATACAGAAAGTGTATATTTCTTTTCATATTCAGTTCCTGATTTCTGAATATGTTACTATCCAGAAACACTGAAGCAATTTCTCGCTGGTGAGATTTTTAGCTTTATCCTCTGTAAAATCTGTATTGAGCAGCCAGGTAGTAAGAAGTGTCAGTAATTTACATTATTGTTATGTGCCAAATAATGTTGCACTAAATTTAGGAAACAAAGCTCTGTAACAGAGGGGAGGTAGGTAGTACAGATTTTTAAGAAGCATTGATTCTCTTGGACCTTGGATACACATCACCTCTCTTGCTATTTTCACCATTGTTTTCCCTATTGTCAGTCTTCTCAGCCTTTCTGCACATTTCCCCTGTCATTTATTCTCCAGAAAATACATGACATTTAATAGTATCCCATCTGAAATATGATTCTTCATTTTCTTCATAGACCACTTCAGGCTGTCTGCACACTTTACCATGTTAAAGGCAATTCCCTAGTGTAGAGTCAGCTCATCAGACGTTGATTCTGGCAAATCTGTGGAGAGAAAATTTTGGGAAATGCAGTTTCCTACTGTAATTCCAGAAGCAACATCATCTCCAGGTACCTGGCTTGAACAGGCATCCAGTACAATGAATGAGTCAAGCCTGAGTAGTAGCACCTGCAGGCTCAGGAAACGAACCAGAAATCTGGCACTCTCTCTGAAGGCTCCCTGCATACATGAAGCTTGAGATAATATTTCCCTGACTACTTGAAAATGGATCCATGCCTGGATTCACAGGCATGACCTCAGTGCTCTGAAGGACACCTGGCCTACTGGGAGGAGGGGAGGATCTCTAGAAAAGTTTCCAGGCAGATACCACAGTAGTGGAAGGGAAAAGAAAAACTGTTAAATACATGAAAAATAAACGTTAAGTGTTTCAGGATAATACCTTTGAAATTCTAGATGCCTTCTGGGATCACACTCTTTTTGAGGTACACTTGTAATGTTTCAGGAGTTATCTTTTTCTGGACTGCTTCCAGGAATGGTCTGCTTATTATCTATTGTTTGTTTTCATGTTTGTTCACAGACTGCTGTTTTATAAGTAAGCTAAATACGGACTTTCTGGTGTAGCTATGGACCTAACTGTCAAGCTGTGTGGCCTGTTTAATATGCAAAAGGTCTTAGTGATCAAGTCACCAAACAACAACGTCTGTTTGCTTAGCCCTGTCTCAGAGTAGATGGGGACCTGGGGGTTTGTGCTTGTGTGCCTGTGTGCTGGGAGGGCAGGAAGGAGAGAAGGATCCTGCTGATGTTATAAAGAGCCTAATTATAAATCAGTGACATTCTCCATGACAAACTTGTCTGGATTAAGGTTTGTTCCCTTTCCCCTCCTTCCACCTTTTCCCCACAAAGACTATTATAGTTTGGGTGTTGAAGAATAGAATCAGTCTACAGTTTCTGGTCCCCCGTTGTTTATTTCAGCATTTTACTGATGTTCTCCCTGATTTTCCCTACTGTTACTTACGTAGGGAAATTTCTAGTCAATCCATGAAAATGATTGGTAGATTAAATCCTTCAAAAAGACCTCTGTACTTTGAACCATGCCATTTGCTGGTATTTTTCTGATACCTTAAACATCTTTTACATTTACTGATGGAATCTCTTCACTGCCCAGAAAAAAAATTATCCCAGGTACATCCAGGATTTGGAATGCCATTTCCTATTAAGGATGATACCCTATCTAAGGCTGTGACATGGATAGACAACCCTACTTAATTTTTTTTTTTAAAGAAACAAAACAAAACAACAATATTACATAACATATACCACAATTCTTCCAGCTGACATGTGCACTTGCAGGCCCTAATATAGATCTTCACCAATTTTTGTAGCATCGTGTTTTGGAGATCATACTTTGCAAACAAAGCCCATGATGTTCAAAGTGAATTAGAAGAGTAAATTACACTGTGTTATGACAGATAAGGAACTCCATGGTACACACTTTTGACATGACTATGTGTGTTTGAAGTTCAAATGCTCATAAGGTATATATTAATCCATATTATTTCTACTTCTATGCCTGGCATTTAAAATGTCAAGCATGAACCTAATTCTATTGTGATAAGTATAGGCTTTGACTAGCATAAATTTAAAACCCTGTAACAACAACAAAAGTCAGTCAGTGTATAAAAACAATAATTTTCTAAAGACATAAAATCACTGATTAGTTAAAAGGTATTGACTTATGATAGAGTTTTACTTTTAGGATGATTCCTTCAATATTGCTACTGTTCATCTTGTGCTTCTTTCTGCTACTACAATAGTATACTTATTTCTCAAAACAGATATGCCAATTAAGGAAGATTTAGCCACCACTGGGCAATGAATCACTTTAGCAATGAGCTACAGTGATATTTCTGTTGTCATAATATATTGATTTACTAAGTAAGTACTTAATGTTAAACGGAATTGATACAGACCCTAATGTAAGGGATCTTATGGAAGTTCAAATTATATCAGACATATGTGAGAAAGCTTATATATAGATCTGTATTTTCCCCGAAAAGTTTATAAGAATAGTAAACAGCCATACCTATATGTAACTGTACTGCATTCTGTTGTGGTACCCTTGATTATTTCTTGATGCTGTATTGATCCTTATAAGCCACAGGAACTACTTAAGACAATTATATCTGGCCACATACACAGAATTTCTGATCTTCAGAGATGTTTAAGATGAAAGTGAAAGTGAAAATCAGAAAGGTAAACCAATGTGTAGCTCCTTCAAAATTTTGACCTGAAAATTTCTTTGAAACCATGACAATGTTTTCTAGTATCAGAATATGTATTTTTATATTATATAATATTTGAAGTATTGGGGTTATATTTTAAGAAAAGTAATATTGCCATTAATATTATGTTAATAAAAGACTGAGTATTTTTTAAAAAAATATTAACAAATATTTCAGCTTTCCCCAGACATACCTATACTGTAAATCTATATTCCTTTAATAAAAAATATTTTCATCATTGAAAGCTATTTTGATTAGCTCTGCACAACATTCTGGCTGAGATTTCCAATCTCTTAATGCTTTGATGACCATTTTGGTGATATATTGAAACCTGCAGATTATTTTAATTTAAAAAAGGATAAAAAATAAGATTTCTCTAAAACAACCTTTCCCTTCCCCCCTCTCAAAATAAACCCTCCAGGCCTTAGGTCCTGATTCTTTTCCATCTTTTGTAATCACGCATAAAAGAGCAATCGTTAAATCAGTAAAACAGTATTTTACATCCACTTTACTCTAATATAACCCTGACTATCTCTGCAAATTAAAATTTAATGAGGTTGAGAGATATAGGGGACTGTCAATTCTCCTCGTACATGCTCCTCCATCTAAGACAATACCATAATTGTGCCTCACTTCTTGGGTGTATTTCTACTTGCCTTTTTCATTTGCCTGATGTGTGCAATTCTTCGTTCTGTTGTTGGCCTGATAGAATCATAAAATAGTTTGGGTTGGAAGGGACCTTTAAAGGTCATAAGTCCAACCCCCTTGCTGTAGGCAGGGACATCCTCAACTAGATCAGGTTGCTCAGAGCCCCTTTCAACCTGACCTTGAATGTTATCAGGGATGGGGCATCTACCACATCTCTGGGCAACCTGTGCCAGTGTTTCACCACCCTCATTGTAAAAAACTTCTTCCTTGTACCTAGTCTGAATCTACCCTCTTTTAGCTTAAAACCATTCCCCCTTGTCCTGTCGCAACAGACTGGGCTGAAAATTTTGTCCTCATCTTTCTTATAAGCTCCCTGTAAGTACTGAAAGGCTGCAATAAGGTCTCCCTGGAGCCTTCTTTTCTCCAGGCTGAATAACCCCAAGTCTCTCAGCCTTTCTTCATAGAAGAGGTGTTCCGTCTCCCTGATCATTTTCATGGCCCTCCTCTGGACCTGCTCTGATATCTGATCGAGTCTGATGAAAGCCTTTTCCTTACTCTTTCAGAGAAGTAGATTTCATCTTTTCTAATATTTAATGAATAATGTATATAAATACCTACACTAGCTTATTCAAGGCTTTTTCTTCTAGTTTTTTTTCTTTGGGAAAGGTAAGACTCACATTGGAAGCACAGAAGCTGTCCCCAGTATCCAGCAGGATACTCTCATAGACCTTTTGTGTGACAGAGCTTAAATGCTTGTTAATATACAACCTCTGTGTGTATTTAAACAGAGAAAATCTATAGAAAGTATATGAAAGAAGAAGAGATATTGAATCGTTTCTGGTTTACAGTAAGCAGTTGGTTTATATATCTATTTAGATGAGTTGACTACAACAATCTGAATTGGAAAGTTGAGTCAATTTTCTAATACTTGTCCTGGCCTTTCCTCTTCTAACTATTGGGTTTGATATTTTTCTAAGTTTAAAAAAAAGGTCAAAACTACTGCCATATGAGTGTGAGCATCTCCTACAAAACTACACACACTTAAATAAGCATGAGAATTGGAAAACTTCTACTATTCCATGGTCTAGCACACTCTGTCTGTACTTAACTTTAATTTTCCCTGCTAACTCTGTGTATATTCAAAGTTCATCCATTTTATTTTATGTGTAAACAAATCTTAGGTTACAATGCATAAAGTGTGGGTCTGATGCTTTAGGCAACTGCAGTTCTCAATCTTTTTTTTTTCCCCTCCTTCTTCTTTTTAATAGAGTGGGCATGTAGCCTTCAAAAAAACTCACAAAAAACAACCCCCAAAACAAAACCAAAAAAACATCCAGAATCCTAGTCATTAATTATAGAAACCTAGAGCAGAGCAGTTAAAATGACCTCTGCCACACATGCGGCCTTGGTATGCGTCCTGCTTTTGGCTGGGATAGAGTTAATTCTCTTCCTAGTAGCTGGTATAGTGCTGTGTTTTGGATTTAGTATGAGAAGAATGTTGATAACACACTGATGTTTTAGTTGTTGCTAAGGAGTGTTTACACTAAGTCAAGGACTTTTCAGCTTCCCATGCTCTACCGAATGAGAAGGGTGAAGATGCACAAGAAGCTAGGAGGGGGCACANGCCAGGACAGCTGACCCAAACTGGCCAGCATGATATTCCATACCATATGACATCATGCTCAGTGTATAAACTAGGGAAAAGCTGGCTGGGGGGCCGCTGCTCAGGGACTAGCTGGATATCTGTCGGTGGGTGGTGAGCAATTGCGTTGTGCAACACTTGCTTAGTATATTATTATTGTTATTACTATTATTATTACTACTACTACTACTACTATTTTATTGTATTTTATTTCAATTATTAAACTGTTCTTATCTCAACCCATGAGGGTTTTTTCACTTTTACTCTTCCGATTCTCTCCCCCATCCCACTGCGGGGGAGTGAGCAAGCAGCTGTGTGGTGCTCAGTCGGCGGCTAGGGTTAAACTGCGACAGTAGGCTAAATATTTTTTTAAAAAATTACAAAGTTAATTCTTAACAAAACAACAGACATCTGGTCTACTCTGAACAAAGGATCATAGAAAATTGCCAGATTGAAACAGACTATCTAGTCCATTGTGCTACATTTGGAGGTTATCTAAACCTGTTGCTTCTAGAGGAGCCAGACGTGATCTCTAGTGTGCTATGGCAAATGAACAACTGCTCTACTCCCTGCTTTTTCTAGGACTTCTGTTAGAAGATTAATTTTCACTGTGGCTTACATAATAATTAGAACAAGTTGAACTCTGCATTTAAGAAATGTTGACCTTTTTAATATTACTGTTTTATTTCCAAGAATCATTCATTTTTGAAGATGTGGTAGCTGTTTGTGATGAAACTTGAACAAACTTCAGCTTATGAGTTTGTCATATACCCTGCAGGCATTTGCTGTTCATTTTAGTCACAGTTTGATTGCTTTTTCTGCGCATAATTGGGCTTAAAGTACTTACAGGAATGAGAGATGGTACCGCCAAATACCTGTACCTTTAAGTCATAGTGTAAGTAGTGTGATATTAGAGGTAGGCAGGTACTCTGGAGACCTTGTCCACAGGCAGACCTGTTCAGGTAGGGATATTAATCAGCTATTACATGGTAAGACCAGTTTGAGAAAGTTTCTACAAAGAAAAAGGATTTTTTCTTGCAAAATTATTTTGCTTCTTTCCTTTCCTTCTTATAAATGTTGATGATTAGTTTAAAAATATCAACAATTACATAAAAACATGAAGGTTTTCAGTGTATGCCATCTTCTCATATCTTTGGTTACTTCACTGATGTTAAGAGAAAGAAAATGCAATTGATATATTCATTCACTTTTGATTCCTTGTGCTTATATTAACACAGCAATAGTTTCATCCAAATTTCTTCAACTCTTCGGAACACTTAGAAGCTAAATAATTTCCTTACTATCTCTTTGTATCATCCTGTCTTCTATATGGCTCAATCTTTAATAAAAGATCTCCCCTCAAGGAGTATTAATAAAGAATGTAGCAAAAAATAAAAAGTTCTGATCCATCTTGAGCTCGCTTTCTTCTGGTTTCAGTTTCTTACATTAGAAAGAGTTTACATTTTCCATTGTAGACTTTTGAAAAGACTCAGGTGTTGATCTGGTGTGCTCCTTCTGTCAAGATGGGGAAGATGAAAATATTTTCCCTCAGATAGTTAGAGAGACAGGCTCGATTGGCCATTTCCCACTTAATGTTATAAAGGAAATAAAAAGAAGAACTAGAAACTGGAACATTTTTTCATTCATTGATTAAAGGTTTTGAAAGGTGTAGTAAGAAAAAAACATTAGCTCAGTATTCTATAATGTGTGTACAGTACATTCGAAACAACAGCTAATTCTACTAGTTATCCAAAATTAGACATTGTTAATTTCATTTTCTCTAAATTGCAGAGTAAAATACACATGTATCTACACATGCCAGCAAAATATGTGTATTGTCAAAGTTTGTATAGATTTTACTCTTATTTTCAAAGTAATCAGCTGAGCTTTAGCTGCAGCAGGCAATTTTGGGGGCTTTATATGGAAGTCCATGAAAAGGAGAAAAAAGATCATATAATGAATAACAGTATTAATAAAGCACTACCAAATACTAGTCTCATCACACCACACGCATCCTTCTGGCCTACACATTATTCAACATAATAGAAAAAGACCAAAGGAATATAAAACAGGAGAGGAAAACAAAATTAAAAAAACAACCTGCAGCTGATGGCAGAGGTAGCTGTGGATGGCAGAAGTATAGTTCATTCACCAGTGTCATTGAAGGAGTAAAAGTGAAACTTAAGTACAGAGGTAATTGTCAAAGAAAATAAGTTTCTGTTAATGGAGAGCTAAAAATCTAGCCTCAACCTCTGAAACTGCTCTTTAATAGAAATGCGGTTAAATATGCATTGAAGTCTCATGGAAATAATTTTCAAACTCTCGTTCTGACATCTCTCCTCTCCCCATTCCCTGTGTAATTGGGACTACAGCCAAGCTGCATGTTTTGAACTGAAGCCTCTCCAAGAGTCTTGGAATTCTGCTTCCAAAAGCAAGGGCAAACTATAAAAAATGTCCTCAGATCAAATGGATTTCTTCCCTACTGTATCCTTAGAAAACGACTAGGGGCTTCAATGGTCCCATGAATTTGTCCCAATCTGATAACTAAAAAACCTAGGTTCTTCATTAATATTCTCTACTCCAAACATCTTTTCTTGTCCTTGGGCCTCACAAAGGTCAAAAAAATTATATTAGTTGATCTTTCACTTTTATATTTTCATATCCTTTTTTATCTTGCTGCTTTCTGCTGTGATGAGTGTGCAACAAGATCAGGTAAAACTCAGGTATCAACCATGTAATGCTGACAAGGTTCTTTTTTCACACACCATTTACACTAGTGCAACTCAAGAGAGTTTGTTTCTCCTCCCAGTGTTTTGGGCGATCACAGTCATTTCTGTGTCATTTACCCTCTTTCTGATCAGCTACATCTAAAGACTGATATGAAAAGTAAAAGTAATATTTCTCCTGTGAATGCTGCTTCTGTACTGTATTTGCTTCAAATCAGATTCAGCATCAGGCAGCCTTATTCTGTATTCCAGCTCAGACTGTCAATGTGGATAGAATTTATCTAATTGAAAATGAAGTTAGTGATAGCCTACTAAATTCAATCATATTTCCCTGAATGCTGAAATCATTTACTGTTACTAATACAGACCATAAAACCAAATTCCTCCACAGTCATCAATTCTGGCTAGAAATTTATTTGGGGTATCATCTTCACCTGTTCACTGGGAGATTAATGTGTTCTAGTTTGGTATGTTTAAAGAATATAGAATGGCTGAGTTGGTTGAGTCATATGGGGTCTTTGTCTTTTTAATTTCATTAACCCTTTTCAAATTCCAGAGCATTGTCATGCTGCATGCCTTTTGTTTGGTCAGATATCACTCCCTGAACAAAACTTCTGCACAGTCACTCAATAAAGGTATAATGCAGAGGCTAAAAGTCATAAAAGCCTTCTGCAATTCTTGTTTGCCAAGTGCAGAAAAAATAACCCATTGAATGTGTACTCAAATCACTCAGTATTTCTTTCCTCTTCTTCTTCCCCCTTTACCACCCCATGCTCAGATCCTATTGTATTTGTGAAGAAGCAAAGTGCTTTAAAAGCATACCAGAGATTGATGTGCAAATATACAGCATGAACATTTGCATGTTACTTCCTAGGATACTCTTTATGCTTTTCTACCATTTTATAGAAATGAAGGTGGTCTGAGCCTTGAGAAATTTAAAGTAAAGCTTATGCATGCCAGTGTGCAAAATGGATTTTAATGACCTTCAATAACTTCAAGAAAACAAAGCAAACTCTGAGAGGACAAAAAAAAATCTACTCAGCCAACCTTCTGAAAGTTATGATTTGCAGCCTCAGAGCACATTCATGCCTGTCCTCATCAGGGATTTTTTTTCAGTTTAAGGAAATTATAGTTCACACTATGTATTGTTTTTCTCTTTGCAAGAACAAAGCCTTCCACAGCAGGCACTATGGTGGATTATGTGGTGGGGTCTGTCATACTCACAGATCTTGAAGTGCGCGCAGGTATTTCTAGGTTCACAGAGAATGTATATTTATCTTACTAATGAGCTGTCAACACTTTCTGTTCCTGTAATAAATATTTGGGTGCTCATCTTTGCAGCTTATCCCAAGGTACAGCTTAACCAACAAATGTATTCTCAAGGTTCTGTAGCAGATGTATTGCTCAATGTTTCATACAGTACTGGTAGCATATCAATTAACAAGTGATTACCTGTTTTACATGGTTCTTTTTTGGATCATTAATTTTTTGAGGAATGTTTGGGGAAGTAACATCTTTTTCCATTTGATACTGCTACAAAACTAGTCAATTAGCATCTAAATCACTCATGTTATCTCTCTGGGATTCTATTACAGTTGCTAGTTACTGTTTTTCACTCTTACTAGTTGTTCTCTACATAACTCCAAATAGGTTGTGCTGTGACTTATTGTCAATAGTACAAATTGCTTTAAGATGTGTGATCCTGCAGTGAAATGGTATATTTTGTTTAATAAATGTTTTCATATACATTAAATATCCTTTATTTAGTACATAGAAATTTGGGTTAACAGATGCAATCTCCATATATATGGGTGAGTTTCAGTAAATATCTAGATTTTGGAATCTAAATGTGGCCATGCCCTGGCATTGTGGTCTCCTTGTTTTCACAAGGTTCATCTGGATGTATCGATCATCTTATTTCTTTTTTCAGTTGTTGTTATCTGAATGTGTTTCCATTCATTATAAAGTCAAGACAGTGACAGATGAGTTTGAGTGATTCAATTTTGGATAGGTAACTTGAATAACTGTCTATAAATATGATTATAATGATCTAGGTGATCAATACGCTTTAGAAATCAGGGTATTTTAGAACACATAAGTTTGGGTTACCAAAAAGTAGATTTTCACTGTTAGCAGTTCAGAATTGAAGGGACACGAGACCCCTACCTTCCTACCATTAGGTAAAATCTAACAGGCTTAGACAGATCATACACGTTTCCTGCCCAACACTTTCTTAAAAACCCAGAATAATTATCATTCTACTATTTCTGCCAAGCAATATAATTTCTCTTGTAGTTAGAATATTTCTGCAAATATTTGATCTAAATTGTACTCACTGCAAATTAAACTGATTCTTCCTGCCCTACACCTGATAGACATGATGAACAGGTGCTCTCCTCTGCACATGTTTCCTGGACGTTAGGAAAAAATTCTTTACTGAAAGAGTGGTCAGGCCTTGGAACAGGCTGCCCAGGGAAGTGGTGGAATCACCATCCCTGGAGGTATTTAAAAGACGTATAGATGAGGTGCTCAAGGACATGGTTTAGTAGGCATAGGGGGTGTTGGGTTGATGGTTGGACTCGATGACCTTAGAGGTCTTTTCCAACCTTCATGATTCTATGATTCTATGATTCTATGATTCTATGATTCCTTTCCAAAAATTAATCATGTAATCTTTCATTTTCAACCTTAAACAAATTCAGTTGGTTGAAAATTTCCTCATAGATTATGCCTTCTAAAATTCTGTCAATCTTGTTGCTTTTCCCTGGATTCTCTTCAGTAATCTACTAGTTACTAGTTATTACATATATATATTTTAAATGCTACCATGGTTTGGACTAGAATGAAAAGAAACTGATCTGGAAGACACTCAGAAAACTTTGGACCTCCTACTCTCCGTGGTGCTGAAAAAGGGTCATGTAACAGGGAATAATTTATAAGTAACTGTCTACCACAGAACTGCAGTAAATTTTGGAGTTCAGAGATAGTAGTAGCTCCTATAGATACTCTGAGTGTGATATACTGCAGCACAGGCATCTGGTTTGAAACAGTTATTGGTGGGATACAAACTAATTCTGTCTCAGAAACTCACCATTTTGTGTCGCTTTACCATAAATTGCTCATGACCCAAGGGGACATTCTGTTCTTGCAGGTTTTGCAATGTCTATTGCCTACTAAGCTAGAATTTCAATTAGTATGAGATGCCATATACAGCAAGAAAAAACACCAAGTAAAATTTTTAAGTGCAATCAAGGAGTGATGGATTTTATTAAAAGCACTGTTTCTGCTTCTTATTACCCAAGAGTAAAATTAGATTTGTGGTTTGGGTTTTTTTGTTGGTTTTTTTTTTCTTCTTTTTCCTTTTAAAAAGACTTTGAATTTAAGGTTTGGCCCAAAATTCCAAGGACTTGATTTTATTCCATAACAGACGGAATCTGTGAAACTGAGTTTGTCAGTTTATTCCTATGCCTCTTATTTTGCATAAATGGATAAATGGGTATTTGTTAACATACCTAAAAAAATCAGACTTAAACCTTTCTGTTAGAGGTAAAATCTAATTCGAAGTATTTTTATTATTTGCCTTGTGATTACCAGTATGGTAAATCAATCACTGGTTTTAGTGCTCTTCAGTTCAGATCCAATGCAAATGAATTAAGTTTCCAAATTGCGCATATTGCATGCACTTTAAGTAGTGATGTGTTGTGATAAATTATTGAGCGAAGAGCAGAAAATATACATAGTTTGCAAATCCTATTTAGAATTCTGTCTTTAGATAATCACCTTTTATTAAAATGCCAATGAAAACACATCACTGTAAGGTGAAAATTGTAACTTATATCTGTAAAACACCAATTTAATCTTTTTCTTTTATAGCACTATATCTTAAATGATGAGCCTCTGATAAAAACATAGCTTAAGCAAAACCTCCAAAATACTTTGTCTTACCATGTGGTATTGTACATAAAAATAATAGCAGTGACATTACAAGGTAGGAAATCACTACTTTAAAATACAAAATAATTCCAAACTATTGTGCAAGATAATGAAACTACAACATTTAGGAACACAGGAAGATGAATATCCCTTATAACTTATCACAGTTAGACTTATTTTGCAAAGTACAAAGATCTCAGTTGACTTCTGTAGGACCAAAATTTAATTAAATTTGCCTTGGAAGAGGTGAGGTTAGTCTGCCTTATGCATGCCCTTTTAAGATTTGATGATTAAGTATCCACTTTGTTATAATGAGAGATAAGTTTGTATATGGTTGTAAACTGCAAATTAAATATGTACCAAATTAGATAATGTCATAATTGTGTATTAGGTGGTCTTGAGGACACACATTAACTATTTCTCTTTGAAATGGAACCTACCTGTATTGTTGAGGTTTGAAAATTATATATCTCAATTTCAAGAGCTATAAGTTTCTATTAGTTTTCTTTTGATCATGAAACAGGTCACCCTGCATTCTTAACTTGTTACTTTGCATCTATGGAGACTGAAACATTTAAAGTATCATGAAGGCACTGGAAAAAAAAACTGCAGTAGTTTAAATAGGGGCTTGAAAGATATCTGGAGAGGAAAAAAGGGTACATCTGCTAGGAAAAAAAGAAAAAAAAAAGAAAAAAAAAAAAAGAGAGAATTACAATAGAGGAGCTTTCTGGTCTCTGACCATTGCAAATTTTCCTATGCACTCATATGAATCATGGAGAAAGGAAGAAAGAAAAACTACAACCAAAGAAATATCTCCATTATATCACATGCACATCTTTGCTTTTTTCCTTTTTCAAAGTAGGCTTAGAAAGAACAAAGGGCTTAGAACTGTTCAATGATATTATGCCAGGGAAGTACTGTACTTGGGGTTCTATTTTGCCACCTCAAAGAGGATTTAATTCAGGTGTCAGAGAGTGCTTTTTAGTCTGTAGATAGAGTACGAACAGGGAGAATTCTGTTTGTTCTTTAGAAATAGTCAAAACATTCCAGTCTTTGTGAAAAATCTTGAAGTTTAAATAGGAAATAAATTCAAAGTCAAATTCCCTATTAAGTTAACCATGATGCTTGTTTCTTATTCCTCAGAGAACAGTATATCACTGTTCTACTGAGGCTAAAAATAAGCTTAATATAAAAATGAGTGCTCACTCTATAAAAGTTTTTTGATTTTACCTGAAAGTCAAACAGGTCCTAAAGTTATACAAGGTCACTTAGTATTCTAATTTAATTTTTTTTACTCATGCCATTATTTTTTTATCTAGCTTAGGCTGAAGTTACCTACCTGGACTGTGAAAGACAGGTACAATATGAATTGGACTGACCTGATAATGCTTACTTTTTTAAAAAAACAGTGAGATTATTATTGAAAATTAACACTTAACTGGACATTTTTGTCTCTCAATTAATACAGAGGCACAAGATGCACTTGGCACAAGAGGCAGGACCATTGGTCTTATAAAATGGCAATTTTTATGTTTTTAAATCTCATTATTCTTATCTTTAGCAAGTCAGGAACTGTTTTCACTCCATAAATACATTTTGTACTTGGACTGAATATTCTATGGCCAAGTATATAGGGTGGGAGAAGGACTCATCAACACGCACCTATTTACTTCCTTCATGATCAAAAAATAAAAAACTCACACTTACTGAGATGATAATACTACCATTAACAGATGAGACGTTCTCATAAATAAGTATAGCCCTTAAAAACCACAGCTGTTCAGTGTATCTCTAGGCTAAATGTACTTTCCAGGAGAGAAATTTGGTGTGTGTTGGACACTGAGAGGTCTGAATGAGTTGTGACCAATCCCACTGAGAACTGAGGGAGTTCCTCACTTCTCAGTGTCTGTCTCCTGTACTGATGGAACAACCTCTGCTGAAAGAAATGCAGCTGCCAACACCAACTCTATGTGTCATCCTTACTTTGGGCACTGGGGAAATGACCCTCTGCTGGCACACAATCCGGAGCCTGCTAGTCATCAGTTAGCAGGCAGTGCTTTGGGATCTCATCTTTCCATGCCTCATCTGTCACAAAGATCTGCCCTGGCAAGATCTGAATTTATAGTTCTGAGTTGTAAAAATGTGTAGTCATTTAAGATAAACATGGCTTTTATTCCATTCCTTTCTTCTTCCCCCTTGCCCCCTCCTTTTTGGCTTATGCCTGTGAAACTGTTAGTATTGTAATGTGATAACACGGATCCAAAGAGTACCGAGAAAAACATCTTTCCATGAGTCTTTTCTCTTTGATAATTTAGTGAATGACAGTCTGTGAAACTTTACCAAATAGTATCAGGGTGGCCAAGAACTCTTGCTTTATTCTTCTATCTCCACCTTGGAAATGGTCAGGAAAGGAGAATTTGTTGTACAATCTTTCTAAGAGTTGCTATTACTAGAGCTGTACAGCTACTGTATATTGGGTTTTGTAAAGATTGGCTAGATTTTAACCTATGTCTTCCCTCTCTTTGTGTTTCAAAGTTCACTAAAAAAGATATTTCAAGGAAAAAAATATTTAAGGTGGATTTCAGCTTCTCGTTTATATCAGAAAATATTTTGCTGTGGTACCAGTGGAAAAATCATTAAAGACCTTGGATCATCACTTCGGTTTACAGCACTTCACCATCAGTGCTAACAAACTCAAATGAGTTCTCACTATGAAAATGGTTATTGGAAAACATACTTTTATCAGTAAACTTGAAAATGGTATCTTGAGATCAGTGAAATACAAACAATGTGTTTTCTATACATAGTTTTCTATGATGTTACGTACTTTTTTATTGTTGCTATTCACGATGACACCATATGAGGGTAAGCTGACTCTAACATCCTGCTTTCAGTTAAGATAAAGGCTGAGCAACTATTAACTTGTCACATTACCAAGAATGCCATATGCAAGGAAGAGTCATAGTAAACTTTGTTACACTGCAAGTTTTAACTGTTTTGGGGGGCATTAATTATTTTCCTTATTTGTTCTGTCTCTCTGTATTTTTTTGAATGTGATTCAATTGAAAAATTGTCACACAAAGTACAACTTTCTCTTTCCTATATAGGAACTAGAAGCAGGCACCGAGACCATCAGTGGTGACAAGGTAGGTGCCCATGCGGTAAGCAGCAGTGCATTTATATCTGGACTCAGTTGAATGAACATGCTAAACTAGATTCTTCACCAGTATAAATGGAATGCAGTTCCCACTGATGCTGAAAGAAACCACACTACCTTAGGACCTCACATCAGAATTATCTGAAATCCTGTAGGGGAAAAAATTAGGATGTGACCCAGCACTTTTTCATAATACAAGGATAACTCTAATTCTAGGAATTCTTACTGTGCAATGTCAGACTAGGAAATATTAACATGCTTTCTCTTGTGTTTATGTGCAAGTTTAAAAAATGACAATTTATTCTTCCTATTAGAGGATACACCTGCATACATACACACACACACACACATATGTATATAAAAATATATATGCAGATATTATTGCAAGTCCAGCTCTAATCCTAGGCTTGAAATAAAATTGGGGTAAGATTTTTATGTAATTATATTCAAAGTTAATCATAGAATCATAGA
>VZTQ01006785.1:0-25622 GCA_013400755.1 Pelecanoides urinatrix | reverse complement strand
TGTCCAGAGAAGGGCAACGAAGCTGATGAAGGGCCTGGAGCACAAGTCTGATGAGGAGCGGCTGAGGGAACTGGGATTGTTTAGTCTGGAGAAGAGGAGGCTGAGGGGAGACCTCATCGCGCTCTACAACTACCTGAAGGGAGGTTGTAGTGAGGTGGGGGTTGGTCTCTTTTCCCAAGTAAGAAGCGATAGGACAAGAGGAAACGGCCTCAAATTGCACCAAGGGAGGTTTAGATTGGACATTAGGAAAAAATTCTTTACTGAAAGAGTGGTCAGGCCTTGGAACAGGCTGCCCAGGGAAGTGGTGGAGTCACCATCCCTGGAGGTATTTAAAAGACGTATAGATGAGGTGCTTAGGGACATGGTTTAGTGGGCATGGTGGTGTTGGGTTGACGGTTGGACTCGATGACCTTAGAGGTCTTTTCCAACCTTAGTGATTCTATGATTCTAATTCTGTGATTCACCCTGAAGCTTGAACCCTGGGTATAGTCTGGAATCCATCCATAGATGGATGGAAACCATCACCTGAAGATGACAACTCTTGTTCCCAATGCAGCAAGCTGTACGGGTGCATTTCTTATTGAGCATCCCAGCTCTGAAACCACACTTTTCAGTCATGATTTTTTATAGGATGGTAATTTTAATGTGTATTGAGTAATTGGAGAAATGCACTTTGAATTGCGTGTCATTTCAGAGCTTCGTTACACAGTTGAGGTGACAAGAATTGGACTTGCAGCCACAGCCCTTTGTGTTGACGAGCGCCCATTAAGTCCAATTTCGTGATGTTTAGTCTTGATAAAGTAACAAAATAGTGACTTTTCTGAAAACTGAGACTGCTGGATGACATCCATTGGTTGGAGAGCTCTAAGACGGTTGTTAATTATTTCAATTAGTTTTATATCATGCCAGGGGAATGTCTTTTCTTCAAAATGAATGCCTGCCTCTGATTTAGAGGCCATGGTTTGTGTGTCTATGCCTTGTTTGCCTGTTTTGCCCACCTGCAAGAACTGTTTACATCCTGGATATGGCAGTCCACAATTTCTATGGAAAGAGCAACCTGTATCTCAAAATCGTTTTCACACTTCCTTATGCATCAGCTGAAGCAAGCCCTGGATAACCACGCCAGAACAATGGCTGTTGCAGGGCAGAGCTGAGCTAACCTCCAGCCTAGCTTTACCCAAGGGGGCTCACATCGCCCAGCCCTCTTGCTGTGGCAGTTCAAAACTCGGAGGGGGCTCATGTGTCCCGCAGGGACAGCAGGGCAGGCGTGGGCACTCCTGCACACCGTGTCTCTGCTGGAAGGTGCAAACTCCCACCAAGACCAGGGGAGGACACTGGGCTTCAGGGTGGCTTGCGGCAAGGCACAGACCACCTTGCTTCTCCTCTCCCTGTTCTTGCCCCTCAGGATCCCATAGTCTGTCAGTCTCTTGAAACAACATTGAAATAAATGAAATTCATTTCTATCACTGCTACATTTTTGGTTTTACTTCTACAGTAAATGTTAAGTGAGCTTTTAAGAGGTTTTACTCCAAATGAAGGGTCATCACTATGATTAGGTTGAGAAGTGCCAATGTAATGGCTATATGAGACTAAAAAGACAGATGAAAAAAAGGACAAAAACCCCTGACAACAAGAGATAAATAATTTTTCACAGTGTGACCATGATGATGGATCTTGTTTCGTATGAACCTCTACTGTGAAGCACAGAGTTGTAATTAGCTAGCCTCTCTGTACAGGGATCCAGCCAATGGACCAGCATATTCAGAAACCGGGAACACTGACTCTTGCCAGGATTACCACACCTTTTTTCGACTTCTTTCCAAAATGACTCCAACTATCCAAAATTACTCCAGTCAATGTTCCAATTTTTTCTGACAGTCCTTTCAAAAACTTGGTATAAAACATCAAAATGGACAAGTTGTGCTGAGAGTATGCACAGCCTGTTGTTTTTACAGATTTTAAAGACATTCCTTTGTGGCTGGCTCTTTTTTATTTTTCTTTTTGGTCATGATCTTGTTTCTATACAGACTGGACCCAAAACACAAAGTAAAAGGGAGTTTTCCCCATTGATTTCAGCAGACATTGGATCAGACCTAACTGTGCAGAGAGATACAAGAAACAGTTCCAATCCTGTTATTTATAGGCATCAGAAATATTTTCTTTCTAGCTGGACTGGGCTTACAACACATCATTCTCATAAATTGGCCTCTGCTATTGCCACTGCAGTAATAGACAGCACAATTTGCTTCCCGGTCTTTTGCTCCCTGACAGCCACAGATAACATAGAATATTTTGTCAGAGATCTTTGCTAGGAGTTCAAACCCCATCCAGTTTGAGCACTGGAAAACACACCAACTAGAATAACTGATTTTCGTGAAGGTAGAAACAAGGCATTCATGTATGCTGCTTTTTGTACAGTATCAATGAGTACGCGTGGGCACTCTTTTAAAATGAATTGTTATCCTGAGCTTTTTGCTTTCCACACAGTGAATTCCCTTTGAGAAAGGCCAAATAATCTCCTTGACAACACAGCATTAACAGTCAGATAATTTTATCACAGCTGAAATTATGTTAAATAGTGAAAAACATACAGTTAAGGCTCATGGAGGCTGTGTGGATTTTCTAGGTACCTGTAACCCATTGAAACATGCATCCTCTGCAATTTCTATGGGCATGAAGGCAGCAGGTTCCAGAAGCTTTAATCTTGCTTCTCAAGGCAGCTTCATAGAGGTAGACCCACCAAATCTGGGGGCCCTGGGGCAGCATGTTCAAGGCTCAGACAGAAATGGGTGTGAACAGAAATACAATGGTTTTAGGCATCACATCTCTCATCTTTCAAAAATAAAAGCGCAACAGCTGCCTGTCAGACTTCTGCTCTCCCTGCTGATGGTGATGCAGATCAAGGACATCCTGCTCACCTGTGCAGAGTTGGGAAGTTTTCCTCACTCAGAATGAATGAGTCAGTTTGGAAAAGGTGCTGTCTCTCTCAGGAAGTGTCAGTCAGTTTTCTGAGTCGCTGGACAAAAGAAACAGCCATTTTTCTTTACATCAAGATTTTATTATGTTTGAAGTTATAGCAAAAACTTGTTGTATTCCTACTTATCTGGTGTTTGAACACTAGTTAAACAGCAGATAAAGTCTATGGGAGCTGCTAAAAGAATTCAAAAACTCAGGATTAAAGTTCTTAAAATCAAGATGCAACTATGTGTGGATGTGCAACTGGGGACAGTACTGCCATGCCATGAAAAGCTGCACAGAGCTGCAGCAGAGCCGGCAATCTTCACACATCTGAATTTCTGCAAATCTTTAGCTTTGCTGGGAGCCTGTAGTAGGAGTGGCAAAGGCCTCAGGCTTTTTTTATTGTCACATCTCCCTGCATTATTTCATTAGAGCTGGCCCAGGGTTGCTCCAAAATATGATGAACTTGTGGTGAATAAGCAGGCTGGCACTGTGAAGGCTCTAGCAAGAAGAGTGTGTGCAGGCCCCTTTCAGCACCTGTAATCTTCCAAGGGCCCTTGCCCTCAAACCACAACGAATTCCCCAAGAATTCATCTGCCCAGCAGCAGAGGCCATCGGTCCTGGCACAGGAGCACTTCCAAGACTCCTAACTCAGAACTGCAAATACCATTGCTTGCATGGGAAAAGGGATGAACCAGGATGAAGCTCTCTCAGCAGGTCATGGCTGCATCAAGGGATTTCCAGAACACTCTAGAAATGACCCCATGGCATTTCTGAGATCCTTGCATAGACTACAGCTTCATTTTGCTGATGAGAATAAGCACATTAATCATAAGGGACTCAAAACTTATTTAGCAAGCCAGTTACAGTACACATATCGTTAACTTTACAGAATAAATGATCTGAGAAGAATAGTTTCAGACAGAAGTGATCAGATTGTTTCAGAGAAATTTCAATTACAAAAAAATCCTCAGTAAAGTCTATTTCATGCTGCTTATCATGCAACAATAAGTGGGTTAGGATAATGCGTTGTTTGGATACAAAAAGGACGTATTAGAATAAATGGAAAGTAACTCCAGAGAAATCTCCAGAATATCATTTGCAGATTTTCTTTTGTCTGTCTGAATCGCCACCTCTTACCCAGGAAATGCAGGTACTTGTGATTCATTCAAAGCAAACAAGGAAAAGAAAAAATCAGGGTCAAGGCAAAGTAAAGGGTCTACAGCAGACATCTTCCACGCTTTGCACTCAAGATTTTAGTCAAAGAATGCAGGAGAGGAAAGAGGCAGAGTTGTTGAACAGACAACAGTTCCCACGTCAAGGCAAAAAACCCCAAACAACAAAACAGAGTTTCAGGGTATTATAGAAAAAAAAGTTCTGAAAAGGAAGAAAGCCCTGGAGTCAAATTCAAGAGCTATACAATTATAGCAACAGAAACATTTTATTGGCCTCAAGTCAATGAAGATATTACTGTGCAGAATGAGTCACAGCTGAAGAGATGCCCTTCTAAAACGTCTCTTCTCTTACTGGAGAAGCACAGCCTGCCATACAAATAAGAAGTCTGTGAAAATGTAATCAGTAGCTATTATGACTTTTTTGCTATGTATTAAAGGTGTTTGGAAACACTTCAGTGATGCTTCCATCAGTCAAAAAATGGTTATTTCTTCTAAACAAAAAAATTATGTGAAAAAGTACCGGAAGAGAGTGGTCAAGGGTCGTGTTGGAGAGCTGGACTCAGGGTCATGTTGGAGAGTTGGACTGAGCCTCCTCACAGAGACTTGAATTTCCCCATGTGCCCTTTCTTCAGGTGGGCTGCAGCAGTTCGTACTGAAAAAATAGCCCCAGGGAGACTGACCCACCAGCTTTCTGCTTACTGCCTATTCTTAGCTTACTAATTTTAACATTTGGTCCTGCCATTTCCCTAAAATCCCAAAATTTTAGTCCCTGCTCTGCTTGACTTTGAGGAAAAGCGTGTCTCACTGTCAGCGGTCTACTTATGTGATGAAATAGAAGCAACCAGAGGAACCTCTACATTTTTAACTGGAGATAAACAATATTTTTCATGCAATTCTGCCAGGTATTACCCTTAAGCTTCTTCTTGCTTTGCTGAGAGCTGTCATTTCTGTATCCAAATCTAATGGTATTCATCTGTCACCAGCTATTGATGAAACACATTGATCCTGATCTCGTAAGTAGAGTCAGTGCTGACAGTTCTTTGTATTTTCCTAAAACAGAATAAAGGTCTTTCTGCCTAAAGCACTATATCAGACTTGTTTGTGCATCCATAAACCTCAGATAAATAAAATCTCCCTCAAAGAAAAATGTGAATGACACAAAATCTTCAAAAGGGAGTGTCGTGGTTTAACCCCAGGCAGCAACTAAGTACCACACAGCCTCTTGCTCACCCTCCCCCCGACCCCTGGTGGGATGGGGGAGAAAATCGGAAAGCAAAGAAGTAAAACCCGTGGGTTGAGATAAAGACAGTTTAATAGGACAGCAAAGGAAGAGAAAATAATAATAATAATAATAATGATGATGATGATGATGATGATGATGATGATGATGATGATGATGATGATGATGATGGTAAAAGAATACACAAAACAAGTGATGCACAATGCAATTGCTCACCACCCGCCGACTGGTGCCCAGCCAGTCCCCTAGCAGCGGTCACTGCCCCCTGGCCAACTCCCCCCAGCTTATATACTGAGCATGACGTCATATGGTATGGAATATCCCTTTGGACAGTTTGGGTCAGCTGTCCTGGCTGTGCCCCCTCCCAGCTTCTTGTGCACCTGGCAGAGCATGGGAAGCTGAAAAGTCCTTGACTAGGGAAAGCACTACTTAGCAATAACTAAAACATCAGTGTGTTATCAACATTATTCTCATACTAAAACCAAAACACAGCACTATACCAACAACTAGAAAGAAAATTAACTCTATCCCAGCTGAAACCAGGACAGCTGCGAGCACACATTGCCAGCTCGTGTCCAGTTTTTCATCCACAGCCATAGCCCATCTAAACATTTTAACCTTCTGTTTCTTGCCTTTCTTCCCTTGTTTTTATGCAGTCAAGCTACTTTGGTTTACAGCAGCTTTATCTTATTGGAAAATATTTCCTCCAAATACACTTTAAAACTTTAATACAGGTTTGGATGTTTCATGTTGAATTAGGTTATAATATAATACAAAAACAATCATACTAGATCAGACCATCATGAGAAGAANTGATTCTATGATTCTATGTCCTTCTGTTTCTTTTGAATTTTCCAGCTGCTAGCTTCATCTGATCCTCTCTACTTCTCTTTGCAAGGAAGGCAATGAACAACTATTCCTTTTTCTCTTGCTTCCTGTTCGCCATTTAATAGAATTTTAACATCCAACTTCAACTGCCTTTTTTCTTATTGAAATATGTTAGTCTATTTAATTGTTCCTTGTATCTTATATCCTTTTTTCAGCTGTTTTCTAGCCTTATTTTGGTTTTACACCAAAGGATCTCAAAGGATCCTCCTTTCTGAGATCAAAGCATCAGGATTGTGCATAGTCTTCAATGTGTGTACACTATCAGTTTGCATAGTGGCATAATGACAATTAACTCTTCCTAACCACTGAAACTGAACATAAAATGATCTATTAAAATTCCCAAATCTCCCTCACAAATATGAGTGGCCAGTGCAGAGCCTTCCATGATGTGTGCAGAGTTAGTATTGCTTTCACATAAGCATCACTCATATTCATCAACAGAAGTCAACATTGACTTTCATCTGACTTTTTTTTTCAGAACTGTGGGTTCCTTATGCAACTCTTCTCAGTCAGCCTTTGTTTTTATCACACAGAATAATTTAGAATTGTCAGCAAATTATGCCACCTTATTCTTCCCTTTTCTAAATTTATTATCGATACGTGAATCAGCACATACCCCTGGGGAATTCTGGTAGTGACTTCCCTGCTTAAACTGACCTTTTATTCCTGTCTTTTAATTAATTACATATTCATGAGAAGACACTCCCTCCTACCCCAGGGCAGTTCCCTTGCATCCTGAAGGTCACCCTGCACAGGGCATGTAATGTCGGGTTGGTAGTTCTGGGTACTATTTCCAGCTCTGGTAGTAATTTGCCGTGTGATCTTGGGCAGTCTTTCTTATACTTTTACTTTTAAATATCCAGCCATAAACTGAAATCTGTCTAATGATCCTACAAAGCATTATGAGTGTGCTGAGCTTCATGCCCTTAGTTTGTCCTATGTAGTCAGAGTAGTGTTCTCATGAAAAGAAAGAGAAACAAAATATGTAAAAGCCTGGGAGAATAAGTCCTTGGTACAAAAACATTTCAGCCTCAGTTGCTTTTGATCCATTTGCTCTGAATCTGACTGCTGCCCATTGCTTTGTGTGTGACTTATCATCGAAGTCTTGTGGCAAACTTTCTGCTCCCTGATGAGGTGACAGAAATGGAGCAAACACAAGGAGTGGAGTAAGAGGCATCTGAAGTGGCCGCTCATTTTCTCTATGTAAGAACTTTCATACTGACAGATTTACATGAGTAATCATAAGATCTTTTTGCAGTCCATGAATATGTCATTGATCAAAGGAATCACACACATGAATGTTTAAGGAAATCAAAGACAAAGCTCATGATGAATACTTTATGCAGATGTACAGTTTCTGGTTTTGTGGTGTTGTGGTTTTTTTTTGGGGGGGGGGGGCAGATTTTTCAGTTCCAAGCATGAGGGTGAATAACTGAGACTGAAGCCTGAACCACTCATTAAAATGAGAAGCAGAGGTGGAGAAAAGGTCTGAAAGAGTGTTTTCTTGTATGTAGCTTGAGAATCTCTGAGTCTCTGGAATTATTCAGGAGTTAAGAGGAGGGTTTTTCAGTTGAACCCCAGGACTCAAGGGGTGTTCATTGTTTTGGGGGATTTTGTGAGGAAATGGCAAAGGAAGGTTGTATTAAGGATGCTTTTGTTTGCAAGCACCCATTAATTAAAAGGACTTTGAGTGTGCTGCAGATTTACTAAAGATAATATTTGCATGAGTTCTCAGCAAAACATTATATCATTGTTGACATAGTAACAAAGTTGTCCAATTAGAAGAAAAGATTAACCCAAGTAACCTTTAACATACAAGTCTCTCTGAAAAAACTTGTCTTGTAAACAACACAATTTCACCACACGAGCTGGTTTTGACCAGATGAAATTGGCATTACTGAACTGATGAGAATAATGCAAACCAATTTTCCAGATAAGCTGGAGTCTACAGTTAAAACTGAAATCACTTTAAAACTGTGAGCAGAGTAGCGAGATTCAAATGGTAATCCTTACGGCTCTTAAAAAGAAAATAGTATCCCCATAGACTTTTAGAAATAGTAGATAATGACCATTTTATTATTCCAGTAAATATTTTTGACTTGCTAACAAAATTTCAACAGTAGGAATTTGCAGACTACTTCTGATTGTGTGGGTGTACTCCACAGACCTCATTAAGCAATATTTTAACCTCTTTGCAGAAATCCTTAGGATTCTGTCTCTCTTCTGACTTCAGATCACTTATGATATTGACAATGTGTGAATAATATTGATCCTCTCATGTTTGCCCAGATCCAATTAGAAGTGTAGGGTTTCAGCTTGTTAATCATAATATAAGGGATGTTAGCTCCAGCATATATGTACAGAACAAAAAGGGAAAATGCGGTCTATAAAGGTAGTGACATGAATCCAACATGTTAGAATGGGATCAGTGAATTGAATACCACGAAGCTTGGGTTTCCTTCCTGCTAATTTGGTAATATGCATATTTGAGAAGAGCCAGAAAGAACACAGCATTTTTCTTTCTTTCATATGACAAAACTACAACGCTTAGTTATTTAATGATCTAAGCATGAAAACAAGAAGTTCATGTCTGCACCCACAGATGCATCATTTATTTAATGGATATTATAGGATAATTGTAAGGACAGACCTGAATTTTTTTGCTCTCCTGGCTTACTGCTCAGATGCAAGAAAACCAGCTAATTTGTAATTGCTTAGGCTTGTTCCAGCTCTTTTCAAAAATACAAAAACACTGATAAAAGCTTAGGAGGATACACTTGCACTAGGGCACTAGGTGCCTTCTAATTAGCTGAAACCTTTTTTACATTACATTTTGAAAGTCTAGTAAAAGCAAACATCTACCATGGAAGTAAAGAGAACATTTGACATTAAATAAGTTAGAGCTCATTTAATGTATTTCACCTGCTCCTGGCTCCACTGTTAACGTCATGGTTTTACAGACATACTTTTTCTGCTTTGTTTTGTTTTTTTTTTTAACTCATGAGTATGCAAGAGAGTTGGAAAGAGAACAAAAAGACATTTGACTCATTCCCAGTCCTCATTGCTTCTGAAGTGATTAAACAAAGCACAGTGGAATGCACAAAATAGACCTCTGGCAATCAGGTTGCTTACACTTCAGCCACTTCATCATTCACTCTGCATTACACAGCACATGTTACACAGCTGTGACACAGGACTCAATTTTCCCTGAGGAGTAAATAATTGCTAAGAAATGGACTTTTTCCCCATCTGTTGCCTTCCTTGTTGCTCTTCCTAAGATAAAAATATGATCAACATTGATCTTCTGAGTTTAAATGTCTTTGCTTACATGTTCTTTTGCTGTTTTTTTGGAGTACTGCTAGAGAAGACTTTGCATCACTAAAAGAAGAATGACACTGTATTATTGTAGCTACTTGGGAGATGGTGATGACAAAAAGAGCAATTCCCTCCTGTTCAGTCAGAGGATAGACCTCTGCCACCTCCATGGCCCATGGTGGTGGAAAGGGCCACCCTTGTGTTGCCTGCTCTGGCCCCTTCTGTGTCCACAGCCTGGCCCAGCCCGGTCGCCCGCTCAGACACTTGCCTGGTCTCTGAATAAGCAGTCCTGCTTCAAGTAAATTTTTTTTTTTTAAAAATCTGAATTAGTTTACTGGTGGTTGAGTGAGTCAAACTGTCTCATGCAGTGAAAGAAGGGCAGATGCATCACAAGAGAGCAGGCTGGAAGGGTGGGGGGCAGAGTGACGCTTTGGGCTTGGCTATAGTGGCTAACGGCTCCTGAAGGAAGGTCAAACTTTGTCAAAGTGGTGAGTGAAAAGAGGCTAAAAAAACCGCAAACCCAGGAGAAAATTCTTACTTTTGCCTGATTCCCCTGTGCTCAAGCAAACAAGTCCCCCAGCTTGGTCATATGTATTTGTTTCAAGTATTAGCTTATCAGCATTCAACTCAGTATCACAAGAAGTACTGAGAAAGACATTGGAGAGGAGGAAAAAGTAGGAGAATAAAATGCCAAAGAGAAAAAATAGTTTCTTAAGTAAATTTTGCTTTCCTTCATCTCTTACTGTGCTCTCTCATATGACTCAAAAGAGACTGTGAGCACTGGCTTTGAATCTTTAAATAGCTTTAGCTACTTCAATTTTTCTTTTGCCTTCATAAGACACTTCTGAAAATCCAGCAAAGTAATAGTTTCTTTTTCCTATAAAGCACTGCTTTTTATACATACCACAAATCCCTGTTTTATAGACTACTGATTTTTCTCAGGAGGATAAGACAGACACTTTCATTATAATTTTCTACTTTTTTTTTTTTCCAGAAAAGAATAGCTGTGGCTGAAATACTTTTTCTTGCTTTAAGGGGACAATGGTGCTAATCACAAAAATAGTACTTATGGTAATGTCTGAAAAAAGTATGACTGCCCAGGACTATATTCCATTATGCCATACCAACAGAAAATACTAATCTGGTAATGATGATACTTCTGGTCCAAAAACTTATCATTTAATCTCACTCATTCCTCATACTAAATTATTACTCTAAAAAAAGTAATTTGTACATAAAGTTAATGTATAAGGCACTGGACTATGAGTTGAACTGGATCAAGAAATGTTTATCCATACCATCTATGACCTAAGCAAATGATTTAGCTGTTCTGTGCCTTGGTCCCCAGCTATAACTGAGGATTTTATCTCCTACTTTTGGTCTCTGTTGTCTCTTTAGACCACTGTCAGACAGGGATTGACCTTTACTGTATGTTTGTATAGCACCAAGAACTAAGTGGGATTGCTCTAAGAGTTAATCTAGTGAATGGATAATAAAAGTGTCAGAAATTCAAGCCAGTTACTGAATTTTGCATTTGCTAATTAAACTAACTATATGTTTTTGGGAGAGGAAAGGGCCACGTCTTTTTCTCCAACTTAGAAAAGCAAAAATGTCAACTAAATCTACTCTACTCCCCTCTCTTGAAGAAGCAATCACTCCTTTCAGTCCCCAAGACCTGACATTTGTTAATATAAATAATTTGTACAGCAGCTATTGTGATATAGCCAGTCCTTTCTAATCCAGCTCAGTAAAGCTGTTGTCAGCTCTCGGCTTCATTTGCAATGAAAGGATTTTCCTGAGGTCAAGGTAGAGACCCACACCAGGATGTGTACCTTCTGCGGATGGGTACCTCCACCGTACCAGTTGTGCTGCCAGTTTTGAATGCTTCAGTCTTTTTTCTCCTTTAAGCTACAGCTGTGTGCAACTGATAACAAAACCTTCTTCCAAAATAATTTTATGCTGCTGGTTTGTTTAGCAAGCAAATGAAAAAAAGAAAGAAAGAAAAAAAGGAAAAACCCGCTTGTGCATTGCAGATGGAGCAAATGCTTGTTTGTTGATTTGTCTGCAAAATTATTAGTGTCTTTGAGTCCCACCTTCATTCCAGCGGCCCCTTAGGGTGCAGCAAACCATACAGGTATAGTACGTACTGGGCACATGTACAGTGAGCTGCAGGTTACGCAGCCTGCTATTCCCACTGTCTGCAGAGAAGCTGGGTGGGTGGTTTTGGAAGCTGCTTTCCCTACTGTTCTTCTGTGCAGAGAAGGACACCTGTGATTACCACCCTCTGCACCTCATTGACCTCTCCCTGTTGGGCTGGCACGAGCATGGCAAACAAGGTGTTCAGGTGCTGTCCTGGTCTGCAGGTGCCTCCCAGTGCTGGATCTGCCCTCTGGGGAGGAGGCCCAGCAATGCAAGGTGGCCTCCACCTGCCGCTGCTCCTCCCTCCAGGCTGCCAGGGCAGGTAGAAGTCCACCCACTCCTCCTCTGCACCAGATTGCTAAAGACGAGGGAGCTTGGAAAGATGGCTGGCCTTCTCTTGGTGAAGACCATATTCAAGCTTATTTTAAACCTGCAGACATATTTGACAGGCTGCCCTGACCAGTGGGTCTTAATCTTCAGAAAGGCAGCTTCCATCCTCCAGCTTCTGTTTTCTTGGATGTGTTCCCACCTGCTGTTGTGGCCAGTAGAGGTGGGCAATTCAGCCCTCTTTTCCTACAGACTCTGGTCATTCTCTGGGAAGCAAATCCTTGCCACCCTCGCCACCATGGCGTGGTGAAGCAGCAGCCCCTACAGCTCCCAAATGGCCACTCAGTATCCCTGCAACCGAGACTGGGAGAGAAGATGGGACACCTCCTTTTTCCTGAGGATAAGGAGCAAGAAGAAATGATGGAAAACTCCAACCACCAAAATGAAAGGAATAGTAAGATGTAGAAGTGGGAGGTAACAAACAGCAAAGTATGGCAAATGCCCAAAAGTGACATGGCTGTTTCATGACACCCTAGTCCTCGGTCTCTACAGCATGTACTCAGTGGTTCTTGTGAAAGGTGAAACGTCTTGAGATCTTTTTGGACTTCCCTGTGAAGAATCTGAAAGGTTATTTCACCTTCACAGAAGGGAAAGAGACTGATTTTTCCACCATGCTGCTGTGCATTAGCTGAAGAGTCAGTTCAGAGGGAGAAACTGTCCTCTGAGCTGTGCAGTGCTTATCTCTGTAACGGTGCTCTTCCTCCACTGCAAGGAGCAAAGCAAAGCAGGAGGCAAAGATGAATGTGCGAGATGTGGGGAGCCAGGAATTCATGTGAAGGTACCTTTACAAATTGCTAGTATAGGCATGTGTCATTCTCCTTGTCTCCCAGTTTCCCAATAGTGAAAGAAAAAAAAATTAAAATCAAAATTTATTGAAATTATAATAAGTTTCATTAATTTATTCATTTTTAATAGGGAAAATACAGAAGAAAATCAAAATTTATTGACATTATAATAATTTTCATTAATGCATTCATTTTTAAATACAGGTAAAATAGAGTAGAGAAGGCTTTTGGCTTTCCTGCATTACACTGATCAGCTTCAGTTTTGTGTAAGGCCATCCTTGGTTCTCAATTTATCTGGCACTGCTGTTGTCATTGCTTGCTTGACTCAGCTCTTATCTTTTTGGAGAATTGGAGTGGAAATGTTTGTTTATATAATTTACCTGAACTTGGAGGCAAAGAAGGTCATCCACTCTAGTGGATAGTGAAGATTTCAAGTGTACTTGGAAAACAAGCAAAGCCATTACAAAACCATAACTGTTCTGTGCAGGAGAGGAAAACACTGTGTCATGAATTCATAATTATTACATTAATGGACTACACTTTTAAATCAATATATCTAGCCACAAATAGCTGAAAGCATCATTTGACCTAGCACTCATATTTCCCCAGGAATACAAAACACTGTAAAACGTCCTCACGCCCTGCGCACCGAGTATGCTGTGCAGAGCCCTGGGGGGAGGCAAAGGGCACAGAGCACCCAGAGGATGATAAGCAGCGCAGCCTGCCTGAAGCCTGGGCTGCCAGACTCCAGCCCCCATCACAGCCACAGTACAGAACTAACCACTCACCCAAACAGCCACCACCACCAAGCTGTTTAATGAGGCTCTTGCTCATCATTCTCTCAAGCGTAGAGGCCAGAAAAGGTGTACGCAGGTGCCTCACAGGTCAGAAGCATCTCATTACGGTTTCAAGTTCCCATGAAAAGCAGGACTGTTTGCCCCTGCATTTCAGATTATTCTTTCAATAAACTCAGCTTCTGGACATCAACACTGACAATTATACTTTGGAGAAAGTATAATAGAAAAATTGCTAATATGTTCAGCAGTTTTCTATCTGGAGGAAAATATATTCCTTCTTGGCTTCTAATACAGCCATGCAGTACCTAAAAGCATAATGACAGATTACTTTTAATTTATTAAATTTGTCTGTAAAGCTACTAGGCATTAAAATTGTTCTGCCCTTTTCAAAGTACACCCGTAGTGTTTGAAGTAACGTTCTTCTCCGCTGGTGAAGTTAGAGGTTAATCATGTGCGACATAAGGAGATATTTCCTTTCATTTCTCTAAATGTGCAGGGCATCCATTTCAACACGTTTTGGGAAGTGCAGGGGAGGCAAGTAGGAGGACAGAAAGAAAACCATCATTTGGGACACAAGAAAAATATTTAACAACAGCTTAGAGATTCAGGAAAATTCAATGCTCTGTAACCTTGCTGCCTTGGTTTAGAAAATGAATGAAATAATTTCATTTCAGACAGTGTGGCAATAAGAGGTGGGGGGGGGGGGCTGGAAGCACACTCCCTCTGAGGGACAACAGAGACACATATGTTGCCTAAGCATGCTGTACAGCTGCCCTGTAAAAAACATACACTTTCACATTTGCCTGCAAAATCAAGTCCTGAGCAAAGCCTTTGTCCAAACAACAGTTAGAGAGCATTGCAAAGGGCAGCCAAGAGCAATACGAACGAATACAACTTTTGATCATTTGACATGACATTTGATCTGACTAAGCAGTCTGGCCGGCCTGCTTACAGCCTGGGGACAAATGAAGGGTTAAAGAGAATGACATTTCATTTGCAGAACTTCAACATGATCATGAAATTCCCTTCTCCCTTCCCCTATTTTGCTTTTTTAATCAGTAGACGATCAAAGCCTCCACTCTTTTTCAGTGTGCTCTGAGTGGAGCACGACTTGCTAAAATCTCTTTGTCTAATGCACATCCAGCTCACCTGGGAGTTAGCTTGCAGGTGGTGGAGTTTGCTTGCTTCAAAGTAAGGAAAATCTGTTGAGATTGTAAAACCCCAAAATATTAATATTTGATTTTACCAAGTGTCAAGTTTGCCTGTAGCATTGAAATACAATAATCCATTTGTTGCACAAAGGTGGGATAAGGTGACATACTGGTTATTACAAAAAAACATAAAGAAGGTATTTTCTGGGGCTACGGTAGTCAGTCACAGGTGACGATGGCTCAGTAAGGAATTGTCATGTGTTGTAGCCATTGTGTGTTGCTTCACATTCTCCTCCTTGTCATTTGGGAATTGAATGATCTGTAATTAAAAATAGGAGTGTTTTTAAATTAAAAAGTATAGATAAAAGTCTAATAAATTAGAATACCAATCTAGTTTATTTAGGATTTTTATTACAGAAACGCATGAGGCCACGATGACATCATTGTTCATTTTGCCAGCGAAACGTGGGTGGGATAGGCAGACATGCCGTCTGCAAAGCTGTGCTGGTTGCAAGCAGCTCAGCACTCAGGTTTTCACTACCCCTCTGCCGTAGGTCATTCTTCCCTCCAACCTGCGGGCTGAGACATCCATGTGATGGTAACACACTCCACTCAGCTGAGGACACATCTGCACCGGCTGCTCTGCTGGGTGAGCCAGCAACAATCCTGTTTGCCCCTGTTGTCCATGCTTTGGGAATGGTTTTGGAGCGCTGAGTTCTTTCTGCATGAAACCAATTTCATCTGGATGAAACTAAAGCACGAGACACGCTGCAGGAGTGCAGCTAGGGCTCTCCAGCTGCCAGTGGCGTCCAGTGCACAAGGTCCAGCTAGACACACACTAAGGCAAAACCCCCCGACAGTGTCCTGATGACTTGACAGATCTCATTAGGTTGATATCAGTAATATTCACAATGCCAGACCCTTAATGAAATGTTAATAAATACATAAATGTCAGCACCCTGTGAGTTCAGGTTTGCAGAGTGCCGCTGTCCTGTCCCTCGCCAGCTGGGCACAGGCACCCCACAGCACCCCATGGCACCCACAGGGGTGATGCTCTCTCTGGCCTGGGCAGAGGTGGTGATGCTGGTGGGGCAACTTCTGGCAGCATCAGACCCAGTCTGATTGCGGCTCTGTACTCTCTTTGCTTTCTCTGTCACAAATTTTCATGCCCCTTTGATATCTCTTTTCCGGGTGACTGCTTTGTGTTGGAAGTTATGCATAATTCTTAATCTGGCTGATGGTCATCTCCCACCTCAACACCATTAGCTGGGGGCTGATGGCATCATCCTCTTAAATGTGATCAATTTTAGGCAAATGCCTTTGAGGCAGTGTTATGTGTTTGTGGCACACACACACACTGCATACGTTCACATTCGTATCCTAACACCTGGTGTTAACCAGGCCACTGCTGAGCGGGGGCTGTGGAGCACACACATCCCCCCCAACCCACCAAGGCACAATACACAGGGGAACCAAACACATGGGAACACTTTAAAAGAAAATGTGTGGCTATCACACTGCAACAAAAGCAACAGAGAGCAACGCACCCTTGCAGACAAAACTGCTCACTATTTCACAACCATCTCCAGAGTTAGAAAATAAAACGTATTCCACTCTGGCACACTGCAGTTCTGCTGCAGGACTTCATCTTCTCTTTTCCATTCCAAAATCTGGAAAGACAAGTTAAAATAATCAAAGTATTTCACTGGAAAAAGGAAATGCAATGGAAATGACACCTGGAGGGGCAATCTCTGAACACCAGGTTAACTATAGCAGGTCTTCCAGGCATTCAGCTCCCTGACTGTCTGCAGAAGGGCTTCTCCCAAGCCAGGGCAGCCGGCAGAGAGGTCCCAGCCTCCCCGCCATTGGGCTCAGGGCACTGACTGCAAGAGCCACTGATAACATCCCAGGATTTCCACCAACAATTTCTCAGCTAGGAAAGCTGGCGGAAGCACGGGCGTCCTCAGGTTTACCCCAGGAGCTGGTAGGTTTCCCATTAGGCTGAAATCCACTGATGCCCTACCTATGTTTCACCAGAAGTTTGCTGAAACTGCTGTTTCCATGAACCATTTACCTTCCAACAAAATCCAGTGTTTCAAGTGCAGGCCAGCTCCTGATAAGCTTTAGCAATTTGTGTGACAGTCTTCTGTCTGGGATTAAAAGGCAACAAGAACAAAGTCAAGAATAACCCCCCTACTTTGACTGGTTCACTGTTTTATTTGTTATTTTTTATGTTAACCAACTCCTACAATATGTATCTTTCCTGGGGGGAAAAACCAGAACGGTAAGTGTTTTTAATTTGTTCATGAAACACTTTGTCTAAAAGATAAACCTGCTCTAATCTGAGGTCCTGTTGTCTCCAGCACCCTGCGTATCTGGCTTATTTGAGTTGTCAACAGCTGCAGCAGTTCCTTGTTTATATGCTTTTCAGAGACGTGGGGTGACATGTATCCCTCAGGTTTCAGATTTCAAGAATGGTTTTTGCGCTATTTACCTATGAGATAAGATCAAAGAGCAAAGAGATATCAGAGGTAAGAGTTCCATCTATTGGCCAGAAGAGGAAAGTGATAAGCAAATGCTTTCTGATTCTTGAGAATATTCTATCTACTATGAAAAATTATAAACAAAGAAAAATTACCAGGAATAAGGAATCATCTGGATGCTAATAAATGCTGAAAATAAATTGTTCTTTTAGAGAGGAAAGAAAAGGAAAAAAATCTGTTGTTTGGGAGAACTAACAAGGGAAGAAAAAGTAATGAAAATGTAGCTAAAATGCACTATGGACCAAGAAAACAAATGCAGAACCTTTCTTTGTTTTTTGAAGTGCAATAGTTAGGTGGCTTTGCCTACAAATCAGCAGGTCAGTTTGGAATAAAGTCCCAGATTTGACTTAAAGAGATTTTTCTCCTTGCTTTCAAAAGAGCAGTCTTTTTGCCCTTGAAGTATGACTGACCTGTCCATTGTCTGTCATTTTTGCTGAAGGCAATGAAGGGCCACTCTCATATTATCCTTTACTTTACTCTTTCACGTACATGAAGGGGTCCAGATTCTGCCCTGTGAGTGAAAGACCAAATACTCGAAGGCATACCTCATGTTCAGGTAGTTAAAGGTTGCCTCAGGAAGAGGCAGGTGCAGGAGGGATCAACCATTTTTCAGCCTTGTAAGCTTTTAAACGCACCTGTGCCTTTCCTTCTGCGCTCCCTGCTCTGCTCTCCTGGTACCCAAAACCCTTTCCACAGAGACAGCTGGCTTTTAAGCATCACTAGTACAAAATCTGACCTCATCACTGCAAGGATTTAGGACCTCAGGAACTACTTAAAAGAAATAATTAATAGTAATAGCACATGAATCTCAAAATTATTAATTGTATAAGATTTAACAAGGCCAAGTGCCGGGTCCTGCACTTCGGCCACAACAACCCCAGGCAACGCTACAGGCTTGGGGAAGAGTGGCTGGAAAGCTGCCCAGAGGAAAAGGACCTGGGGGTGCTGGTTGACAGCTGGCTGAACATGAGCCGGCAGTGTGCCCAGGTGGCCAAGAAGGCCAACGGCATCCTGGCCTGTATCAGGAATAGTGTGGCCAGCAGGAGCAGGGAGGTGATCGTGCCCCTGTACTCGGCGCTGGTGAGGCCGCACCTTGAGTACTGTGTTCAGTTTTGGGCCCCTCCCTACAAGAAGGACATTGAGGTGCTGGAGCGTGTCCAGAGAAGGGCAACGCAGCTGGTGAAGGGCCTGGAGCACAAGTCTTATGAGGAGCGGCTGGGGGAACTGGGGTTGTTTAGCCTGGAGAAGAGGAGGCTGAGGGGAGACCTCATCACGCTCTACAACTACCTGAAAGGAGGTTGTAGCGAGGTGGGGGCTGGTCTCTTCTGCCAAGTAACTAGCGATAGGATGAGAGGAAATGGCTTCAAGTTGCACCAAGGGAGGTTTAGATTGGACATTAGGAAAAATTTCTTTACTGAAAGAGTGGTCAAGCCTTGGAAAAGGCTGCCCAGGGAAGTAGTGGAGTCAGCATCCCTGGAGGTATTGAAAAGACGTGTAGATGAAGCACTTAGGGACATGGTTTAGTGGGCATGGTGGTGTTGGGTTGACGGTTGGACTCGATGATCTTAGAGGTCTTTTCCAACCTTAACGATTTTATGATTCTATTACTTTGTCCCGTTTCTCTGTTACTCTAGAGTTTGTGGTCATCTTTGGCTTGTAGACATTTATGTGTTTAAATATAGGATGTACATGTGAGCCAGCCATCTAAGCCCCCACTCTAGTCAGTGGAGAGCAGCCCACACATGGGTGCCTAGTGCTGCTTGGGATCCCATCAGGTACCCAACTGCTGTCCCAGAGAAGCATGGAGCTTCCTGCAGTTCCTGTACTGCCCTCCTACCTGCCCCATGCTGAAGTCTTCGGGGCATCTCAAATGGCATTAAACATCAATGCTTGGGGAACTGTAGCAGCCTCTAGCTCACAGGCAGACACTTACAACTAGAGATCTGGAGTTGAGAGTCTCCATTCCAGAGCTGAGCCCACCCTAGATGATCCCTAAGGAGTGAAGAGCAGCTCTGCGGCAGGGCTGAGTTGCCCCAGTCCCAGCTCAGTAGGTGTTAGAGGTGCAGAGTTTCTCTCTGGATATTCTTACTCAGAATCCCGCATTGGCTCAACTCAAATCTAGAATTCCTCTGTTAGCTCCATTAACATTAACTTTAGATTGCAGTATATATTCATTGTCAGGAGACACCACTATCTACAGTAACCTGGGATATGGTCTCCTGAAATGCAGATTTCTCTAACTGTGCACCAAGAGCTGTAGCAAGGGCAGGGTGAAAGGGACACCTCCCTCAGGCAGCCTCCGAGGGTTTCAGGAGCTCCAAATAGGGGTCTTACCTCTGCACCCCTCTGCCTGCTGCTGCCATCACCCATGACGAGGGACTGTGGGTCAGCAGCAGTGACAGCCAAGCCTGGTGGGGATGGGGGTTAATGGGGGCCTTACCTGTACTAGGGTAATGGATGAGGGTGGCCCCAGTGCCAAAATCCATCACTTCATGTTGGTGTATACTGCTGGAATTTCATATTTTAATAAAAGCAGTAGTGCTGCTCAGCCCTGACGGTGTGCGGCTGCTGAGAAATCACACTGAGCCTATGACTGACCCTGCTCCTCCAGTGCAGCACTGATTAGTAGGACCTTTCTCATCCAGAGATCTTAATGGTTAAACCCAAGAACAAAGAAGAAAAAGAGATTTTCTTTCTCAATTGAGAGAAATGTTTATGTTGATTCAGGATAGTAATTGCTGAGTTCAGTCGTTTTTCAACATTGTACTTGCAGGTATTTGCAAGGTCAAAAAGCAAAAGCAAAGCTAAACTATTAAGAAGGAGGGAATCTTTGTTGCCATTTCTTTGATTATGCATGCAGTTGGGATTGTTTCTACAGGAAACACTCTTTCTATAGGAACAGTCACTTTTTAATAAATCCTATTGTTCTTGAATTTTAATTCAGGAAATTTTATTCAAAGCAGAACCATGGTCTGTTGTTTATGAGTTCTAGCACCATCTCATCACTCTAATACTTGAGTGAGTTGTTTTCGATAGCTTTGTAAGTGACACAATCAAAATCTATCAATCCGTAATATGTTTTCTGAAGCTTACCTCAGAGACAAATGTTTGTTTTCCATGTAAACACTTTAATTTGGGAGTGCACAAAATTGTGTGCTGCTGGGTTTAGATTAGAGCAAGAATTCATAGGGGTGTGTGTGTGTGTGTGTGTGTGTACTGAACACCACCACTAGCAACACGGGTGACAGCAGCTTCCAAGAGGCCAAACCACACGGTGCTTAGAAACTGTTTCCCATCACTCACTCCATAAGGATGGTGTAGGACATTGTGCTTCATGTTCCTGGCAAAGATCATTTCTCTGTCTTGGACTGGCTCTCCAGAAAGTTCTCTTGAGTAAGAACATAAAAGCAAACATACCAGATAAGCCAGAAACGGATGTCTACGCAAAAGCACAAGAATACAACAAGCACACACATCACATCTTAGGGGTCTTCTCCAATCATTTGCAGCTTACGAGCTTCGTAAGTTTTACGATATCTGTGCATTTAGGAAACCCCAATGGATTTCTCTTCCATGAAGTTGTCAAATCATAAATGCACATAACTTTTAGCACCTGTAACCGTCTGTTGCAAGAGCTGTGCATAAGCCTCTACTTCTGGGGTGCTATAAGAATAAAGTAAATTATCTTACCTCTCCTGGAATTTTTGGTATTTTTTTAAGTTATGTGGGTTCAAGTGGTTGGATATCCTGAAAGCACAAGACCTTATTCTAGACCAGATCTGACATCTACTAAAAAGCCAGAGTAAAGGCAAAGATGCTTAATCTTGAGATAGTTGGGGTTTTTTGTCCTTCATGAAATGAGATTATACTAATGGAAGCAGTTTAGCACATAGTAGCACTATATAATGCATATGTCCTACATCCAGGTAAAAGCCCTGGGGGTGGACTGCAGAGCTCCAGTAAAGACAGTTCATTGCAATTACAAAGCTGTACTCCAACATTCCCTTCTTCACCTTTCTGACCAAAAAACTTTTGCAAAAATGCAAATATGGAGCAAGCAAAACAAATCAAAATGGAGAAGGTTGTGTGATTATGTGGAAAACCAAAAGTCAGTGAAGCTCCCTCCCCTGGATGACTGGCGGACCAGCCTGTGTTGGGAAGCTGTCATGCCTATGGAGGAGAGGGATAATAAGGTAAAAATTGTGGACAAGCCCACTGCATAAATATCACGGTGTGCTGTAACTGGCCACCTCTCACAGACCATGAACGTCGCTCTGGTTTGCTGAGAGGAGTGCCCGTTTCAGGCACGGCCGAGAGGAGCACTTGCTGCAAGCGCTTGGTGCACTCCCACCAGTTGCAGAAGGCATCCAAAGCTCCTGTTTTACACAAGTGATCTGTATCGGCAGAGAGCCCAGATACATGATGTGGAGGAGAACTAAAAAAAACGTTTGTTTGTTTCTACCCATGAGCACCAGAGCAGGAAAAGGCAGAGACTAACACTAACCTGAGCAGTAAACCTGGTCACAAAAATGTAGTTGTAACATTTTCCGTCTTAGAAGTTGCTAATTCACAAAAATCTGAACATTTCATTGTGATGATGAAAAAACCCTACAACCCCTAAAATAATTTATTTTTAGAAAAATTATACAACAGGGTTAGCAGCAGCCTGTTTGGTACTGTTTAGTACAGTGGTGCTCAAAACAGGAGGTCCTGCATTATGGATCTCTGACATCTTCCTAAGCAGCAAGGAACAAAATGTTTTTAAAGGTAATGTAACAGAAATGTGTATGCAGAAGAATGCTTTTAAAGGGTTTAAATATGTATGTAAACAGAGGGTTGACCTCTAGTTTTCCATGAAAATTACCACAGCTGTTTTCTCCAGAAGGCTTATTAAAATTGCATCTTTCTTGGAGAAAGATTAAGTTTGCTCTTATCCTAATCAGATGATATCAGGTGACGTAAATTGATACAAAATCCAATGCTTGGATCAATACTATGATAATAATGCTAAGAGAACTGAAAAAATGGATAAAAGCATCACTCTCCACAGAAATGTTGATTCACTGACCATCTGTCTTACTTCAGTTAAGTGCTTCACCACTTTAGCTTGGCATTAGACAAGGCAGCCCATAAATTAAATAACTGAAGTCATACTATAATTCCTGGCTACCCTGGTCTATTTTTTTAAGTTGTCAACATCTAAAATGTCACATGTATTTCTTTTTGGATAGAGAATGAGCATGTGCCAAGTCCTGCCTACTCATCTTAAGCATGAACACAGACAAGTAGCAATTATAGTCTTGGTTTCTATTAGTCACTCAAACCAAAATAAGAGCTCTTCAGAGTTTAAATGTGTGCATTAAATATATTTCTATTTATTTGCTTAAACAAATTCACTTGACATGTTAGAGGACTGTGTCCATATTCTGCACTTGGACAGCAACAGAAGCAAGAGAACCCATTAAGAACTTTAAAATATCACAATAAAAGGTTCATTTTTACAGGCCATTAGGATTCCATTAGTCTCATATATTTGTTTCTAGGCTGCCCTCAGACTGAATAGTGAGTATCTAATTGGATGCTTTCATTAGATTAAAAAAAAAAAAAGAGCAATATGATTTTTAACAAAGAGAACACAGTGGATGGCTGCCTACTCAACTCTAAGGCTGAGAAGATGTTCAGAAGACATTTCTGATAAACAAATATTGCAATGAAGTGACCAAGGTTATATTGTTGATTTTAGAGTATAACAGTAGCTGTTGACATATTTTTCACCCTCATTGTCAGCATAAGGAAGCTATACCAAAATACAGGAGAGAAAAGTTTACCTTATTTTCCTAGATGACAAAATTTTCATGTTGATCACTTAAATAACACCAGCGAATGGCCTACATCAGATGCCAAAATGAAAGATTAAAAGCTTGCTGCTGGAGACACCAAAGTCTGAGGCTCCAGTCCAGCGAAGAACATAAGCAGTTGAATAAGAAGAAGGTCAAGTTTAAGCCTTCTCATCTTCAGCAAGCCGCACAAGTCTGTGCCTGGTGGGATCTAAGTGCACTCCTGCAGTTCAGCACGTGCTTAAAGCTCTCATTTGGCAAAGCATGACTTATGCAGAAGACTTATGCAACCTGTGCAGAAGTCCTTGCTGTCAAGCCCTCGGTCTATTCTTAGCTCACACAAGCAAGATTTTAACAAGCCACCCGAGCACGAGCTGTATCTTTATGCACTCTGCACCCATACAAGTAGGCTTAAAGGTGAGCTCGTTAACAGACAGAGAGAAGATTTTGTGTGTTATCCAAGTGTGACTGTGCCAAGATCCCAGGGACCAAGAACGAGGCAAAATGCTAAAAGAAGTTGGTAGTACATAGAGTCAACAGGAATACTTACAGCTGTATGAGTCAATGAAAAGATGTTCTGGAAAGAATAGAAGAGAGATCTTTTAGAACTTAATCACTCTCCTGTAAGGTTAGCATGACATTTTGGGGGGGGAACAAGTTTCCCTCTCTAGAATAGGAGAGGGTACCACATCTCCTTTTGAGGCCCGAGGACGCTGCTGCAGGCAGGCAGGAACAGCTCTGATCATGGGCTGAGTCCTACATTCCTCAGCACGGGATAAATGCTGCGCTGGAAAAAACATGAATGGGCCCAGAGACTGAACACTGCTCTCGTTCTGTAGAAATGGTGCTTGTGGGAACAAGACGTAGAGGGTTTTTTTTGAAAAATAATAGAACATGTCAATAGATGATTAAGAAGTTGGCGGCAAATAAACTTTCAAAATCATATCACAAGATAACAGGAAAAAAATCCAGAAACTAACTGAGCTTTTTGGAGGAAAACAAGAATTATGATTCAGCATCAGGAGCAAAAAGCTTGGTGGCTTCCCAGTAAAAACATTTAAAATCTCACATTAACATGATACATTTTCTACATTTAACTGGTAAACATATTTTTATTTCTACCTTTGGTAGCCATAATAATTCATATAGGGTTATTCCCATGTAAGGGGTTGCTGTATTTATGCTACAGCTATGCCTAGAGAACAGTAGGTAGACAGAAAAGGTTAGAAATAAAAAAACCCAGACATCCAGAGGAAAGAGAAAAAGGGATGTGTTATTTCAAGTTGTGGCAGTTGTTATGAAACCAGCACTTGCAGATTCTGACATCTCGTGGCATACCTGGGTAACTGCAAAACTCTTCGCTTATTTTATGGGAGTTTTTTGGTTTGATTTGCTTTATCTTATTTTTGAGGAGTGCTTGGAACCAACATTGATGTAAAGAACAATATTTTTACTAAAGGTTCTAAAGTGGGAAGCTTTAAAAACACAAGGAGATTAAGAATACAGTTGAACGTCAATCTGGGAAAGTAATATCAGGTAACTGCCCCCATGCTTATAGGTGCGGCATCAAATATCTTTAATTGCACTGCAAAATACTTTAATGTTAACAATTTGTAAAATATCATATATGTAGTTTTAATATTTCCTATATCCACAGCTTTTGATCATAAAATCTACAGTCTGCGAGTAAGAGTCTCTATGATCTTTTCTGTGTTCAGAGCATGGTATTTTAATTCTGTAGACCCCCTGACTGCAAACACCATGTTGTATTTTGGGAGTTTGCAAATCATTTCCTATTCTTTTCCATAGCATCTATGTGGTCGCCAAACTTTTGGGGCAGACCCTGCCCGTTGCCAGCCACACGGCACAGTGTATTTGTCCACTGGCTTCCCATATGGCCCAGCATAGCAGCCATACATCATGCTTATCATATTAGACCCTGCATTTGGTTATCTATGGATATGTTATTAATGTGTTAGAAGGGGTTACTGATGCGTTAGAAACCACAGAAGTGCCTGAGAATGGTCACATAGGAATTAGGGCTTCTTGCCCCAAAAAGGTGGTGGGATCAATAGCGCAACTGAAGGGCATCTACACCAACGTAGGCAGCATGGGCAACAAACAGGAGAAGCTGGCAGCTATTGTGCAGCAGGAAAACTATGACATAGTTGCCATCACGGAAACATGGTGGAATGACTCGCACAACTGGAGTGCTGCAATGGATGGCAATAAACTCTTCAGAAGGCATAAGCAAGGAAGGAGAAACAATCAGGTAGCCCTGTATGTTAGGGAGTGTTTTGATTGTCTAGAGCTTGATGATGGTGACGATAGGGTTGAGTGTTTATGGGTAAGAATCAAGGGGAAGGCCAACAAGGCAGAATTGCGGTGGGATTCTGTTACAGACCAC
>VZTQ01006784.1:144887-255100 GCA_013400755.1 Pelecanoides urinatrix | reverse complement strand
TACTTAATGATTATTTTTAAATAAACTCTTCATCAGTCATTCTGGAAGTCTGAGTTAGGAATTTAATTACAAGTGATGCAATTCTGAGAAATACCAGGTTTGTAGGTTAGGCTGAAAAGCATACACAGATCGCTAAAATTCAGCAAGCTGACTGAAAGATAGTCAGGCTCAGTCTTTCTTCACTCTCCACACTTTCCCCTCAAATGCATAAACTATTCTGTGGGAGTGGGCAGACTGTGGGGAGACGAGAGCTATATGTACCCTCTGGCAAGGTTAATTATTGAGCTGGGAAACTCTCTAGAAAGACGTTTTACCTAGACTAAAACAGGAAGACATATTTTAATGGATAGTTAGAATAAAACACATCCTTTGCAAGAAGATCTGCAAGACAGAAGCAAATTCACTTCTGAGTCACCATTTCTCACCATGCTTGAAAGGAATCATTTCTTAACACCTTCACAGGAACTTTAATTTCTCCTAGAAAGACGTCTTGTACCAAATTTCCATTATTCCATAGGTCAACCCTGAAAACAAGAACATTGCTTAATTTTTTTTACTCCCAGAGAGAAATAAAAATCTTCAAGTTAACAGTAACTGCCTTACAGCACTAATCCACATGCACGCAGGCAGGAAATGTTAGAAATCTCACTCCATTCTAATTAAATCAAGAAAAATCAAATGAGTGGCTTATTAACCCATAAAGAACAGATAAAGAAACAAACAGTGAGAGTTAGACTCGCAGACCTTGCATCAGTAAATAAAAGTGATATTGGCAACATATATGTATTCTGAGCAGTCCCTACCCCCAAAACTGTGCACATTTCTTCTCAGGTAATTCAAGTGAACTTTTTAACCAATATATTTACATATCCCTAACTAATTGCTAAAATTTGGCATACTGCAATGCCACACCAAGACATGCGCTTGTTTTCCAAACAGCAGCTCATACACTTAAAACCTCAAAAGGAATCACAGACTCCAGACATGCACCTTGGGTGTTTTCTATTACTTCTTACCTCTCTGACATTTCTGACAGACAGCAGTTGTTAAGAAGAACAAAAAAAATTAATACTAGATTTGTTGGGGCATGACTATTTTTCTAAATATATTTGCATCTATAATAAAATATACAATTCTAATTAAGATATTCATGAAGTTAATAGTTAAAAATGCACATACCAAGTTAGTTCTATAATGGCTATTAAAACTAACCACTAAATTCTTCTGATGCCTGTTAGGAAACATATGCTAGCCTTGAAGTCTCTTTAACATTCTGTCTATTTGGTGCATGTATGTGCATGAGCACAATAAAGAAAAGAAACTGAGTACAGGGGCTCTCAACTGTTCTAACTACACAGCACAAATACCGACAGACCTGCTCTAAGGGTACAAGAGCAGAAAAGGTGAATATTCTTTGAAGTATTCTTTGCATTTGCAAGGAAAAGACGCAACACAAATGTTCCTCTAAGAAGCAATACAAAACCATAAGAATCTCATAAACGAGGCTTTTCCCCTCTTTTTTACTAAAACAGTCAACTACATTTGAAACCATAGACTAGCATCAGGTATGCTGTTATCCTTCAGTACAAGTTGTATTATCAATCTTGTGTCCAGATTAATATATATTGATAGGAGGTCCTCAGGCCTCTTTACTCAGAGGCACAGGAAACAAGTTTAGGCTGCTAGATACACTCTACCACTATTTTCTTAAAAACAAACCCCCTCATCTTCAATAAGAAACACACTAAAAAATTCAAGTAATTTTATATGTTAGAAGGATCTTTTCTACAAGTCTGATCAATAATTCTCTGGTGTTACACTAAAACAAAACCTTTCTTTATTGTCTTGACAATAAAATACCATGATTTACTAATGATAAAATAAATGACTTTCTAATCTACATAACTTACCTGACTTCTAGTTTCTCAATATCTTCTTCTTCCACCTGAAACTGGGACTTTTTGGTGTAGCTGCTAGACCTGGTTACCTGCAAGTAAATTCCTCCTATTAACACATTTTTTACTGCTGTATTATGGATGTCAAAAAACAAAGAAAACCCTAGCTCTTTAACACTGATAAATAGTTACTGTTCCTTTTAAAAAGGAAAAAGTTCAGTTTACCAAACAATATGCCTTTTGACAGAAAGCAGGTAAAAAATGGGACAAGAAGGGTTCATGGTGGAGCCTGATAAGGGCTAGCTGATATCTAAGGGAATTATGGTATAGATCTATTAGAAAAAACAAGAAGGAAAAAAAACGTGAAACTGGCAAGAATTTCTTTGGTTTCAGCATGAGCCCTAAAAAGCATTAAAGTTAATTCTGAGATGTTTAAGGAAAAAACAAATAAGAAGTCCACTCTTCTTGCCATAGTTATACCACAACTGTAACCTTATTTTAATTTTCCTCATTTCTTGACTGATCGCATTCTCAGCTTAACTCCAATAAATCATAAGTCATAAAATTATTGGAGTGATTTGGATTACATTTTTATCCTAATATCTTGCTGCTTAAGAAATTACACCAAGTATCTTGAGCAGGTCAACTGAAACACATGCCACATTTTGATACTCTATACATAAGTATGGAAGAATTTCTCACTGAAGTCCCACAGCACAACCAGGCTCTATATAAACACAGTAAATTATAATACATTTGAGGCACATGTAATAGTTGTACTACTTCCAATTCTCAGCTGACCTGTAGTGCAACTATCACATGTGCCTCAAATGTATTATGCTTAACATTTGAAGGATTGCATAAAATAGGCACAATACTACACAAAAAGTTACCTCAAAATAAAATGTTTCGTTGAACTGCGGATTGCTTGTTTTCTTCTTTACTTTGGTCTTCTTTTGGTCATTCCTGTTCCAATGTGGTAAAATTTTTTACCATAGACAACTTAAACAGACAATTTTAAAGACATTCTATTGTCAAGAAGGAGCCATGCATTTAAAACATTTTTTGTCATTTTAGAGATCACTTTGATCAATTAAGAAAATCTTAAAGTAAAATTAGTTCATCTTCACAATATAGTTTGAAAAGCTAAAATTTCAAGTGCTGTATCTGGTTAATCATGCATCTGTCCAGCCCAGATGGGCTTCTATTTCATTTCACAAATGAGTATTACTTACACAGATCAAGTAAAATATATCAACAATTTCTAAATTCAAACTTAAGTCTGCAGACAATTTCTTTACCACTGCTTGCAGGTTACAAGCAGAGTTTTCCTCGTTTTGTTCAACTGCCAATTTCTGGTTTTCCCACCCTCTTTTGTTGGGGAAATACCCACTACTTCTTTACAGACAGAGGCTTACACCAAGCCACTGCATGTTTCCTTTGGAAGGAATCGCTGCTAATGCTAGATGCTAAATAGCATAGCGTCAAAGAAAACAATTGCTCCCCACTCCCTTGTATTTAAAAAACCCCAACCCAAACCTAAAAAATCATGTATTACCAAGGAGGAAAAAATGCCCCATTCGCTCAGAGCTTACTCAGGGACAATCCTTCCAAAGTCTTTAAAACACGCCAGTTTGCTAGAAGACATTCTGGTACTATGCTCACAGTGGCAGTTCTTCAGTATCAGAGAAAGTAGTGGACTTGGGTTTCATGTTGCAAAAAAGGAACAACTGAAACCTAGCTGACTTTAGATGTTACTGGGCAGGGACTTGCAGATGGTGAATATGTGGGATATGGGGTTTTTCTTAAATGAAAAACCCCAACAGTTATTCAGGATTACCGATCCAAAAAACAGAGACATTTAAACTGTGGGGACTTTCAGTAGCATCCTGAAGGTGCTGCCATTAGAAAGGTCTCACCAGAAGCTCTACTCTCTTGCTTCCGCCCAATTGCTATACATTTGCTAAAAAGAAACTCACACATTAAAAAAAACGGGTAACAGAGGAAGGCGGCTGAGCAATTGACTATACTGTCCCATACAGGAATTTGAAAAAAATTAATAGGAAGTACAGCGCAAATTATCAAGAGTCCAGTACAAAACCTGAGAAGAAATAAAGAACGGAGTGACAAGTGGTTCTTGATTAGTGCAGCCCATTCAAACACCTTCACAATTTGAGAGTATGGTAGGGAAGGGGAGAAGACCGTAACAACGGAAGATGTGATGTACGCAGAAAGCATTTTAAGATTTTTCTACATTTTAAAGATTTTGCTTAAAACCTATGACTTTCTTTTCTAGTTTAAGATCACAGCATTTTAGATTCATTAATTTTATACTAAAATGTTACCTGGAAGGCCCCACAAGAGAGACTGTTGCGTAAGGATCACAATTCTGTCCATTTATGAGAGGCAACCCGTGGCACTCCTTTATGCTACAAGGAAAAGGCAATCAATAGATTAGTAAAGCAACGTCTTTGGCTTAAAAAAATAAAACCTAAACAATCCTTTCTGTTTTAAAAGATTTTTTGAAGTCCTGCTGTATTACACACTGATATATATACATTGATCCAATGGAATGTATGTACCTGAAGTAGATCATAACTACAGATCTCTGGATGGTAATACAAGGTGATACTAAAGTGTACAGTCAGACTTAGGGGGCTCTGTGAGAACGAAATTCTTGGAACTGCTTTGATAAGACATACCAGTATCACACATGCATGGCAAAATCCTAAGTAAAATGAACTGCTATGTTAGAGGAAACGGCATACTTCATTAACTTCTAAATTTGATTGGCCCCATCCACATGGCAGCAACTACATTTGGAATGCATTAAAATGGATTTAAATAATTTGTTTCAGCTAAACTACATTCTGAGTTGAGTAAGCTACGAAATACAAAGTCATATCCTGAAATGTTATTTAAAATTAAGCATCCAAAACTATTAGCATATAGTCCTAGCATGTTGAGGTTCCATCCATACTATTCAGCCACAAAGAGGAAATCAGTTTACCTTTGAAATAGTGTTTGAAGTTTATTTTCAAATTCTTTTCACAATAGTGCATGATCAGGGTTAAACAGCCCTTTTAAAAATACTGTTTTCTTCCATAATTCATACAGTAAGTTGTAAGCTGGTGTTTAACAGGTACACAGGCACACTGTTCACCACTCCTGATGCAAAAGTGATGGGATGGTTAGAAAGTAATGCTCATGGGGACAGAGACACATTTTCTGGACCTTTTCTGAAGACTTGCAATCTTTTTGAATCACCACAGCAGCAACACTGTGGGTTGCTGGGTCAGCAAACTGACTAACCTTCAGATGCTGCCCACATATGAGTATTAACTAAAAACAGCTGGAACAACAAAAGTAAAGCAAAACAGTTTGTAAATTTACAGCAGAAACCAGACTTTCTAGCAAAATGATGCTCTAATGTAGCCATGCACACTGCAGTATTTATTAAGTCCAGCAGCATTCAGCAGATTACAAAATTTCATAAAAACGTAAGACACAAATGAGATCTGAACTAAAATAATCTATTTTTAAATAATGTATTGCAGGAATTTAACTAAATTAATGCAGGTAAGTTTTGGTTGCCATAATTAGCCAGTTTGAATAAAAAAACTGTATGGAACTTAAGGAGAAAATAGACCATCAAGTAAATGTTCTAATACTATAAAAGGTGAGACTCAGACTGTACATCTGCAACACTTGGACTTGGCAGCGCTAGGTTAACGGTTGGACTCAATGATCTTAAAGGTCTTTTCCAACCTAAATGACTCGAGGATTCTAGGTGGAATGTAAGTTGTGCAAATCAAGTTAAAGTTACATAGCAGCAACAGTAGCTACTCACTGTTGTTAAGTAAATGCTTTCTGGACTGTAGAAAAACAGAGTTAAAAGAATAACAACAGTTGCAAACTGAAACACTCACAAGTGGGGACAGAACAGACACTAACACGCCTGTGCTGCCTCAAAACTCCACCCTCTTCGGACCATGCAGGATTATAAACCAGACGGTATTTCCCCCCCCAAAAAGTCCGTTTGTCTTAGCCAGTTCAGGGAACATTTAGTGCCGAACCACTGCACAATCATTTGTTATTTTTCTTCCAGTTTTCAAGCACATGGCCTTCAGCATTTCAATAATTTTTGAATCACAATGAACCCTTCAGTGATTTCAAACCCACCATTTAAATGGGTTCTTGAAACATCCAGTTGTTTCATAAGCATTAATTGATTCCTCCTCCAACACATACGTGACATAGAAGAGTAGCGACAAAATTAAACTGTCTAGACTTTTCAGTCACTTGGGGTATCTGATTTGAGGCAGCTAGGGCTTGATTCTTTCAGACTATCAGGCATTCTGTAGCACTAAACATACTGTCTCTGCAGCTCCCAGAGATTTTTGGTTTCAGGTGTGAGTTCTGAGTGTATCTATAAGTTAGCCCCAACTTGAATCTCATAGGAAATTCATAGCAGATGGATCAAGTCAAACTTATCGGGATAGAATTCAACTATTTTAACAAGAACAACACAATTTCTCTTCCTACAGCCTGTGTCATGTTCACCAAGCTCCTGGATTTCTCTAGCAAACAGATGTAAATCCCACTGATATAAGTTCTACAGAAAGCAGTTTCTTCCCCTATGTATGAAGTTTCTCACTCCTTCCCTGATCACTGTATGAATGACCTGCGTACTTGACATAATGATCCTGTGGGAAAAGGTGTATTACCATATCAAAAAAACCTGATCACAATGCCCTACTTCTGGTTACAGAAACAGCTTGTTCTGCCATCAGGCTCAAGAATTTGTTCCAAATTTATCTCACCTCCTCTCCTTCCATCCTCTCCTCTAAGCTAGCCAGTCATAACCATCCCTTAACTCTCCAGTTACTGCCTGGAGTCTGCTTTAGACACATTATCTGGCAGCACAGCTAAGTCATCTAAACTGCACCGAAATGGCAGATCCTCCTCCTCTTACACTCCTGCCTTGCATCTATCACCTATGGTGATTCTGTTTACTAATCTTACAGAAAGCTATTTAGATTTCAAGCTACTTTTCAGTCAGTTTGACAACCTGAATTAACCTAGTCACACAGAGGATCTCACAAGCTCCAAAGGCAGTGCAAGACAAGTAGTCATTAAGGGTAGGAAGCCATTAAATCAACTCAGCACTATCAAACTGGATTGTTACTCCCTCGGGACCGAATACACAAGACTGAATTATTGCAGATAGTTTTAAGCTACCAAACAAACAGACTCCATTAAACACGTTTAAAAATTTTTGAAGATGTTTGAAGTGGCTCAGTTAGAGTAGACTTAACAGAAATGGAAAAGTGCAACCTCAACAAGTTTACTAGCCAGCAAATCTCACAGGAATACTGCCCTTCCCCAAAGAATTAGCCAAAGTGCTAGAACGGCAATCTTCTACAACAGGAAAAGAACAATCAAAAAAACCCCACCAAAACCAACAACAACAAAAAAACCCCAAACACTTCAACCCATCAAAAAACGAAAATAACACTAAATACTAACACTACATTCTTATTCTGACAACCATAATAAATACATTTCCACCATGCGGTAAATATCTCCGCTCTGACAAATGGTTTCATCTATCTAGGCTGGCACAAGGAATTTTCATTCAAAAGGCATAAATGCATAGAGTTTGAAGAAGTAGACAGGAACTTAAAAGCCTTTTATTTTATATTTTAAACTACATCATCTTTATGCAAAGTCTAAGCAATAGCTAGCAGAAGGACTTTTGTTCTTTTCTCAAACTACTAATCAGTTATGGTACAGTGTGAGAGATCTTCCAGTTTACATTAATTTTTGCTTCACATCTCAGTACTTTGTTCTGCAAGAGGAGTTTCACACAGGAAATACGAGCCTTTCAGATACAACTGCCATATATTCAGTTCACAGGATGGAAATAAGTCCTTAAAAAGACACAGCCCACAATAAACCCCCTCAATGACTGAGGGACTCTACCTCCACCATTCAAATCAACTCAAGTCCTCCAAGTGCCAAAACTAAATAACTGCAATCAAAGATTTGTACACTTCATAAAAATTGTTATGTTCCCTAGAACGACTTCATGCGAGCAGATAAACAGGACAGTAACAAACTGACAGGTCAATTTAAGATAGTATAGTGTATAATTTATTTAAAAAGTAAGTGCAAAAAAAAAGACAAAATCTAGCTGTAATAAGCCATTTCTGGGCTTTCGAGTATTCGCATTGTAAACACATAGAACTGTTTCTTTCAGAGTTGAAGTCATGTTAAACACAGAGGAGGCAAGTACTACCATCCAATAGCCTAATTTGGCAAGAAACTGTTCAAGTATCATCTGTTTCAGCAGCAGCAAATATGCAAACTTGTTTTTACAGACTCCCAGAAAGGAGAGCTGCAAGCATATATTTTTGAAATGTGCTACTATACATGCCATTGTGGTTTCGAAAAAAAGAGCCCACACTGAGTCAGCAGTTAATCTATTGCATTATCTTTTTCCCCTCCTCATTCACACATTAGAAAAGGAAACAACTAGAATCGGAGACAAAATTTTAATTCAGAAATGGTCTGTGGGTGTATCTGCATTAAATTTAACAGCAAGTTTCCAATTAATACAAAATTTATGTGTAAAATCAGGGCTTAGCCCACTCTAAGTGGTCTCTAAGACAGCCCTTCACCAAATGAAGATTAACTTTATGCTTGTATTTCAAAAAAAGTGTAAGGGCTTCATTGACATAAGCAATTACAAGTCTTAATTTGACTTTCTCCAGGGAAAAATGTATTTCAATATGTTTTTAGAATGCTTATATGACCTGAAAGCCCTAGCTAGCTTCAGAAAGTCCCACCTTAAGAAAATTGGCCAACATTTCCCCCCCGGCTTTTTTTTTTTCCTCCCCTCCCCCCGCCCTGGCATCAAGCAAGACCAGATCAGTCAGTTGTGGTATATCTTCTGTGTGACCACTTTTTGTCAACTTGAGCAAAAGAAGGAAACTTCCAGTTTTTAAGAAGTGAGGGGTTTTTTTGACTGTTATCCACAGCTTCGCTGATACAAACATAGTTTGCAATACATAAATATTTATCCTTCCCCAAGCTTACTTCCGTTACATAAAGTTGGGGAATAGAGCCCTAATAAGGATCTAAATTAAAAACAAAAACAGAAGGGGGTGGGCAGGGGGATAGAGGACAAAGAAAAAACCATGAGGAATCGCATTCTTGGTTTCGTTATATGACAACTGACCATCCTTTCATCATATGCAGCAACACTTACCTTTCTAAAATCACATGATGGGGTTTACTATACATACTAGCATGAAGCCTTCCTCCCTCCCACATTAGCCGTAAGAAGCTAACATCATCAGCATTCTGTTGTCCAAATCCTTAACTTTCAAAAACTGCTTCCTACTGGAATTACCTGCGGTTTTTAAATCAATCCTCATCATAAAACCCATCTAGAAGACCAGCAAAAAAAGCTTCTACAACCATGTCTACAGAACCAAAATAATATGAATCCACCTCCTAGTCAGGTCTAATCCTATCGCTTTGGTTCAGCCACAAACAAAAAGGTGACGGGGGACTCCAGATAATGCTCAGAATCACAGCCCTTGAATTACTTGCTATTGTCTGTGTGCTTAACATAACTTTTTATCTTGTGTTGTGAAAGTTATACCTACTATTTTTCATCTTTGTAGACCTTCTGGACTGGGAATACATGGTGGAAATCCATTAGAAACTTACCTATGCACAGAAGCCAGCACAAGTATCTAGAATTCAGCTTCCCTGACTCATTACATTGAGAGACCATTAATTTGGACATGAAGTAAAACATGGCTCTGAAAGGCAAGTATTATAGCCTGTACTTTAAGAAATTTTTTTAATTTTTTTTTTTCTTTGGCCAATACTTTTTCAGTTTTGGACAGATCGAGAAGAGGCAGGGACAGAATATATGCCCACTCTGTCTTTTTCACTCAATCACAGCTCTGCTACTTCCTATCTTTTGGTTTTTTTAAAGGAGTTACTAATACAATGACTTCTCAGGGCCTGGTGACTAACAAAACATAGCAGAAAGTGCATCACTGACTAATTATCCTTGGAAATTTACAAAGTAAGCAGACTTCTAAAGAGTTTATATTTTCTGGTAAAGAATCTCACATGTGTTTTCTGTAAGTTGCTCATGATTTAAGATCAAAAGGGTCTCAAAAATGCCCTCATTCATTTCTGTAATGCTATATCCAGTGAGAGATTTCTTATTTCTCATACTCTCACATCCAAAAATATATTTATGTACAATATATTACTTATACAGCCCATTATTTCAAGGCTATCAGCATGTGTGATAAAATACTAGTAAACATTTTTAGTTTAAGGAACTCTAGTGCATTTCTTAATCTCAGATGAAGACAAAAGTACTGATGTAATACTGCAGTGTTTAATGCACAATCCTCTCCCATGTGTCAGTGAGTGGGTGAGTACAGCAGCCATGAGAGAACCTTGGCTTCCTTTTGATCATTTATCTCCGTCTTAAAGAGATCCTAAGAGAGGGCACAGTGAGTAACCCACTTCCTACTCAAAACTGCAATCTGCAACAGTAACTTTCTAAAGCAAATTTTCTTCATCATACAAAAAATCCAAACAGGTTTTAAAAATTTAAAAAAAAAAATTAACTTAGACTAAAGTGCATGGATATATTAAAAAAAAATTTTTAAAAAAATCTATCAGAAAGTTAAGTTGGGAATAAAACACAAAGTCATAAAGCTCCAGCCAGCTTTTGGTGGTGAATAGTCCATGGGGGAAAAGCTGTTCTAATCCTGCCTTGTGCTGCAAGTGGGATACCAACGTTAAGAGCAGCAGAACTCCCAATGAACCACGCTGCCACCCACTATACAAGTAGAAACATATTCAGAATTATCTTTAAGTTATAAATACACATTGATGTACAGCAAGTTTCCATATCTTACCTGAATTATCAGCCTACAATACCCACTAAAGCATTATCAGTTTCACTGGCTTAGTTCTATCACAGAACTAGTTTCCCTTTTCATACCAAGTAACACAAAAGCAAAGAGATTATTTTGACAGGTCTTGCTCCAACTAAACTACTCATCTTGGTTTAGATAGTTGACTAAGACAGAAAGAATGTAACAAATTTCATAATGAAAATTACATTAGCAAAACTGACAGTGTAATAGTCTCCCCTTGCTCCCTGGAACTGATCTGAACATCAAGTCACGGAGACAAACGGAAGACTATGCACCATTTCCTCCCCTCACAGTTTTGCAATACAACCTTTCCTTTATACTAAATTCTCAGAGAAGATTTAAAAAAAAAAACAAAAAAACAAAACAACAAAAAAAAACAAANAAAAACAAAACAAAACAAAAAACCAAACACCAACAAAAAAACTTCACTCTGAATAAAAATAGAAGTTAATGAACAATGTTGGAAAGCAAAATTAAAGACTCTTACTACATTTTGAGTTTTTAATCGTAATTTTCCCTTAGTCTTTATAACCCCCTTGTCTGTACCCTTTTCTTCACATGGCCTGTCCCACAACCTGTTAGGAGACAAGTGCAGAAAAGCCTTTATTTCTTCCTGAAGCACTAAAAATAGAAAACTGCAGGAAGACTGGCTTGTTCTCCTGAATCTTACTCATGCTGAGAAGGTAAAGAAGACTCTCAAGAGAATGCTGTCAATCTCAGTGAGTCTGTTCAAGTCATTGATTTCCACTGGTGTTTTCAATGAAAGCAATCTCCTAGAGGCAAGTTGTCAGACTTCTTCCAAAATAAAGGACAGGATTAGTTTCTAGAGAGACCGGTATCTTCTAATATGCCTTTATCAGACAAACTTTTTATGAGAGTGTCAAAACATTTTTGTATAGCTGTATTTGCATTACCTTCTTGCCAATTTCTGGCCTTAAATGTATTGCTTAATAATGAATAAAAAGAAACAGAATGACCAGTACATGTACAATTTTGGTTTTCTGTGACTAACGTCTGTAACCTATATATTCAGAATCCCAAAGCCCTCACATCAGATCACTATCAAACACAGCTCTGAGAGTAACAATACAAGAGTACAGACTGGTTAGTATCTTCCAATAGGTCTCATTCTGTGCTTTTTCTTTAATATTAGTGAAATTTGTCTTTTTTGAAATAACATATACCAAAAAATTACTGTTCCTGTGAGGCTCTTCGACATGCTGTAACGTCTTTACACTTGGAGTCACCCATTCTGGGTCAAAATTAAGTTTGGTAGATGAAAACTCCTTAAGTTGTTACTAAGAAATTTTACTGAGATGTGGCAATGTTATGCTGCTCCAAAACAGCAACTCCTGTACTTTGTTTTTCTATAAACATTCCTTACCATGGTTAACTACGAGAAAGTAATTCTGAGGCAAAACTAAAAGTGGATTTTCACATACCAAACTAAAATATTACTACTGAAAAAGTTTCACGCTGTTCCCAACACCACCCCTAGCAGCTCAATTCTGTCGGTAACAGCAGTACTGCAAGCTCTGGCTGTCAGCTGCAGTGGGCATTCCTGGCTTTCTCACCACGCCCAATTGGAATTAGAAGACACTGAACTAATGATACCAGTTTAGCCATGCTGAGTCCTAACAAAAAGCAAGTGCTTTGGGAGCAACAGAAATGAGCAGTTGTGAAAAACTTCTGCAGGAGTTCCCTAAGCATATACCCATTCCCCCAGCAAGATAGGCTCCAAAGAAAGTCATACAAAAAGAAAAACGTTATTGGTACCAGGATGTGCAGACATTCAGTATTAAGAGAGACAAATTACACAATGTTCTAAAAAACAACTAAATATTCAAGGATTAATTTATTTTCTTACTGTACTACTAGTTGCTGGCACACAGATCCATTATCTGTTATCAGTTCATTCAGTTTTAATTCAAGGTGAACTTTTCCCTGAAAAAACAAGAGAGAAACACAAATAGTTTTAGAAGCCTTTATTTTAAAAGTAGTAATTAGAACAACAATATAGTTTACAGTTAGAAGCTATTTAAGGTAATTCCAATATATCCACTTCAAGCAAATACCTATTCTAAAGCACGTATCCTGCAAGTAGAGTATGATGAATGCATTTGAACTTGGAGAGACAATTATAAAGAAAAGCATTATCCTCAACTGCAGACAGGAATTGGTCAAGTCTCCAGAGATTTAACACACACACAAAAAAATTTTTTCCAGCATGAGGAAGTACCAAGAGCAAAGTCCCTCTCAGCTTTTTTGTCCTAAGCACAGAATGAACCCTTGAACAAACTGACAGTGAATTTATGAGCATTTCAGGAGAAAGTTCTAAAATTACCTTGGACTCTGAAAGCAGTTAGGTATATTTAGAAAAGTAGAATAGTACGCAGTAGCCATAACCAGCAACATTTAATACCCATCTGTGAAATCCTGTCCATCCCACCAGACTGAAGGTCATTTAGAAATTTATTATGCATCCCAGTGCAGCTTTCAACTATCTTATGAAGTTTGCTGGTGTACTCATGGAACAGTACACACAACCAAAGGAGACGAAAAGGTGGCAATAATTGCTAACCCCGACTTCCTCCTTTTCTTTTTCTGATATGGTAAGATATATTAAGAAAAAGAATCCATAAATGATGGAACAGCATGGATTAACTTCAGAACTCAGCAAGGGCCAGCCTACTCTACCCTCTCAATAAAAGGCTCCAAAAACTCCAAACCGTGATATGCAGCCTTCTCGGACGACCAAAATTTGGTACTATAACCTTGCTCCAAACATCTACTGCCTGAACAATACTGCTACTCCTTTCAGCACCTGGCTATTTGTGCTGGCTTTCACACCCAAGATAATCAGACACTGACACAGTCCTTCCTCTAAACCATGTTCTCCTTAGTATTCTTGGAATTTGTCTATTTGTTAAATGGAACATCAGATGACACTTGTCTATCCATGAATATGGTTCTTAGGGAAGGGACCTGGAAGGTAATTTTAAAGTGTGGCAAAGGAAGCAAGCTATAATTTGCACTACAGTTTTGCTGTACAACACTAAAATGGAAGTAAAACCCTTAGCTGACCTTACACACATTTCTATAGCACTTATGTTTTGACATAAAACTGAGATGTTTTTATTGTAAAACCCCTGGGGCAAGGGCTGTGTTTCTCTCTCTACGTCACAGGGGAGGAGAAGTGAAGTTTCTTTTATAAGGAAGTTTTAAATGTAACTATTTTGGGATGCCTGCCAAGTGTGTTGCAAACTGTTACTACATGGATTGGAACACAGGTACATTAAGAAAATATTTGTCAAGCAGAGAAACTCAATTACAAAAATAGATTTACAGGATAAAAACAGGACACTGAGAAGCATGCTAACAGCCTTACAAGGCAAAGTTTTTGAATGACAAACGAAAAGACAACATTAGTAGTATTTATTGTAATAGCTGACTGTCCTGGTTCCGGCTGGGACAGGGTTAACTTCCCCCCCACAGCTTGGGGGTGTGCTGTGCTGTGTTTCGGTATGAAAGGAGCTTTAATGGCCCATTGATGCTTTGGCTGTTGCTGGGTGATGCCTACACCAGGGCGGGGGAGGGGGAGCACCCAGCTGGCGAATGGGGTATTCTATACCTTGTGATATCATGCTCAATATAAAAACTGAGGAGGGGGGCGCTCGCTCCCCGGTTCGGGACACGCGGTCGGTGAGCAGTTGCACTGTGCATCGCCTGCTTTGTATATTCTGTTATTGTTGTCGTTCCCATTTCTTATTATTGCTGTTCTACTTCTGTTTTATTTCAATTACTAAACTGTTCTTATCTCAACCCGGGAGCTTTCCTACTTGTACCCTCCCGATCTCTTCCTCATCCCACCGGGGGAGGGGCGGGGTGGGGGGTGAGTGAGTGGCTGCGTGGTGTTTATTTTTTGCTGGCTGGGGTTAAACCACGACACTGACTTAACTAGTTTTAGTAGGCAGACCTTGTGCATGGTCTAAACATCTTCCTTTTGCTTTTTAAAAAAAATAAAAACAAATCATGTGTTCTACACTGATCAGTAGGAGTAAAATAGAGCTCCTGAGAACTATCTGTAGATGTAGTTTGCTCAAAATTCAGCACCGTGATGGCTACAATAACATGGCTCTAAGTAAATACTTCCCTGACGTATGGAGAGTTTCGGGTACATTTTTGTTGTTTTGTTTGTTGAGAGCGCGATGGTTTCCTAAGTGGCTGATCTGCAGATCTATATCAGAACTTTTGACATAACATGCAACCAGTTTTTAAATGTCGTTGTACAGATTGGTTTTAATTCAAAACACAAAGAGAAATCAGCCATTCTTATTCAATAAATAAGCAGCACCCTTCATGTGAACGCACTTTTCATCTGTAGATCGCAGGGTTGTTCAAAGGCAGGTGGGCACCATTTTCACTTTACAAATGGATTAACAATCCATTTTCAGATACTGACTAGAGGAAGATGGAGCTGTTGATTATGTGGCCAAGATTCACATAGTAACAAAGAAGCCAAAACCAGAGTGTCCAAATCACCAACCTAAACTTCAGAACTACAAAAACAATTTAGTTACAGTTTTGTTTTTAGAATTGCTACTGCATTTTAACATTGTATTTTAAGAGGTTTTTTCTCCCCCCAGTTTTGATATTTTGGTCATTTCCACATTATGAAATATTACAAGTATCTATAATAAATACAAGTTTTCTAGTTTTCTAAAGCTCTTAAGTGGAAACTGGGCTAGCAACTGTATGTTAAATATTTATGCCAACAGGCACTTATCTACCGTGCCCACATTCTATATACAGAATGACACTACTATTCCAAGCGTACCAAAGTAACATTTGACAGTGTTAGCTTCCTTCATAAAACCTTCTCTCCTTTAAATTCAAGAGGAGGAGATGCATATTCTTTTGTCTGAAGGGTAGTCTACGCTTGGAAGAGTTATTGAGGGTAGTGGGGGGGTTTAAACAGTTAGAAACACTAACAGTTATTTTCCAGTTCTTCCCTCAACATCAGAAACTCTAGATTACAGTATTTCTCTTGAACTCTTTGTCCTCTTCCTTCCACTTCCCCCAACTCAATAGAACAAATATCACAACTGAACTATTGAGTTTGTAAAAATAAGAAAGATCATCTTTATGCCATTAACACTATGTCAACATCTAAGTAGAAGAAAAAAAACTCTAAGCCAAAAGTTAGAGAACTCTAATTAAAAAAAAAAAAAAACAAACAAAACCAAACAAACAAAAAACCCCCTAAAATAACACAGGTTGTTCATTCCGAAGAATCTTTGGTAAACTAAAGTCCTTGCAGCACATGGAAAGTAAAACTGGGGCTCTAGAATAATGCACAAATTACATAATATTCCCACATTTAGTACTGCCCAAATTGTTAATTGTATGTGCTTACTGCACAAACGTCTCTACATAGCAGATACAGGTTCTGTCAGCTTCCATCAGCTTTTTTCCAGCCTTCCCATTCTAAATTAGGGCAAACATATACCTGAAATGTACTACGTCTTACTGTCTACCACACTGAGCTCCTAGCACGATATAATGGCCAATAGTTCCATAGTACTAGCAATATCTGTTCAACTCGGATAACCCCGTGAGGTTGACTTTACCCAGACCTTTCTTCTTTCCTAGGGTTAGACATCTGATCCACTAGGAATCTACAAGCTGGCTTGAGGCTCCATCTCCATTTTTCCTAAATTTACACATTCTACATGAACACCAGGGGAATCTATTAGGAGTACATTACTTCAATAATTATAAATCCTATCAATTTTAAGAAAGAGGACAGCGAATGTTAAAGTTACCTTCAAAAACCTTAGAGGCGCGTGAAAGATTTTAACCTTATCAATGTATTTTGCAAGTATAGATCAAATCTCTACAAAACGTTTCTTGCTATGAATAACAAAGATCAAGGTTACGTTTAACAATATGACCTCATTTCAAACCAGCTAAATGAAGATTTAAGGAAAAGAAAAAGGGGGGGGAGAGGCTAGCAATCCTAAGAATTTTATTACCACGCTGAGGTTACCTGCATTTTAGCAAATGTGAAGATTTTTTTTATATATGTGTGTGTGTGTGTGTGTGTGTGTAAAAATGTAAATAACAATTTGCTCTAGCTGCAGTTAAATATGGTCTGTTCCACTCAACTTTCCACAAGCTACTTTATTTGCTTAGTATTTCCACATTCATGTATACTTTTCAAGAACTAGTGGACAAAGGAAAAAGTTTTAAGAAAACAAGATGAATATCCATTCATAATATCGTAACCAGCAGCAAAACAAAAAAACAACTAAGATCAAAACACAGAGCAGATGCTTTCTAAAAATCAAAGTAATTTTTACACACTTACAATGGCTGGGGAGAGGCCGCTCTCCTCTCATACACACTTGAAAGGAAATACCCATCCCTTTTCTTTCACCAAAACCTTATATTAACTGAAGCACATAGTGCTTCTACTCTGCTGAACTTTTAATCACCTCCATTTCAGATTACCTGTATGTACAGAGCTGTGGAACCAGAACAGAAAATGACTGGCTTCTGCATTAGGAGTGAATTGTGACTCTAGAGAAGGCCTAAATTTATTATAAAGTACAGTGGTTTTAGAAAATGACTGGTCTGTTTATTTCCCCACCTCCCTGGTTCAGTTTTATTTTGTAGGAATCGGCAAGTTTAATTCTTGGTAATTCCACAGAAGACAAAATGTTACATTTAATACACTTTTAAGCCTTTCTAGAAACTGTCAAAGTTATTAACAAACTCAAATGTCTTCCAGTGATACTTTTATTTGTCCTACCATGGTAGAGCTGAAAATTTCCCATACAAACTATAAGAATTGATGAACTGTAAAAAAAAAAAAAATCCAGGATATGCTTATTAATAAAGATGACAACAGCCAGTGCCAAAGCACTTATGACTTGGTATGGATATTGTACATCTACAAGCTGTATACCACAATATTCAATATGCACCTCCACCACTAAGGTACCTGATATACAGACTGCTCATTATACCAAAGTTAGCCTGTATGAGAAATAGATCACTGGTACACAGAAAGTGCAATTTTCTTGAAACAAGTGAAGATTTAAGGGAGAAAAAAAAAAAATCAAAAGCCCAACCAAGCAAACTGTCATGTGTCCTGCATATAGCCAGGGAACACAAAATACTTCTAAGCCATCTTGCACCCATCATAAATTCTGGAAAATGCTCGCATGGAGGGAACCAGACGAAAAAGTGTCAACTACATGTATAGTGCTGTAAGGAGAAGAGCACATCTGAAAACAATTTTTTTTCCCCAAACCGCTATCTAGCTTTATAAACATTAATGTACTACTTCTGCACATACACTATATGAAAGCCTGCTATTTTCAGCCATGTCCCACCAATAATCTTGGGAATCTCCCAGGAATACATTTCAGTACAGTATGGCACATCCAAACCAACAAGATTTCAGCCAAATCTGTCAAATAGAAACTGGTCTCAGCTCTGCTCTTACAAGTTTCATGGAGAAAGGAAGCAGGACAGAGGAGCAACCTACCCAAATGCCCTAACTCAAGGGAAGATTAACATGAGGAGCACACACCTTAGCAGAAAAGGTCATCCTTCAATGGAAGTGTCATGCAGGAGAGTGCTTTACAAACGTCCCAGCCACAGAAAAGTATCAATAAGAGCTTACATTCCACTGTGAGCTACAAAGCCATGGAAAAATTAAAACTTTTTATTTTTAATATGTAAGAAATTGCTAAATTCTATTAATGGAATATTGTAATTGAATTTTCATACTTACTCATGTAGTATTATGACAAAAAGTAATCTTTCATCCAATACATTTTTATGACTCTCAGAAGAAACACAGCAAGCATGACAATATTTAAGTCAAAGCAGAAACTGCATTTCAGTTTATATCTGGAAAGGACTTTCTAGAATATTCAGAGTGATTAGATGGAAGAATTGGAAGAATGAGACAACTTGCAGTTGGACTAGATGATCTGTAGGTCCCTTCCAACTGAACTATTCTATTACATTCTATCCTAACTGAACGAGGACTGATTTTCAATAGATAAGAGAAAGCAGTATTCAGATGTTTTGAAAATCTATCTTCATGTAAAGCAACCACATGCCCTCCTATATACCCAACAGCTGCATGCTAAATTTATGGCTCATAGATGATTAAACCTGGAAAATAACTTCTTTTTTTTGAGAATTCTGTGCACATTCACCTCTTGTAAAAGTAGACGGGATTCTCCCTACCCAGAGGGACTTCCAAGTTACCAGAAAAATACTAACACTGCCAAGTCCAAGACTCTCGCCCTCAGGAAAATATGAAAAAACTATTAAAATCTAATAAATTGCTTGTCACAGCCACAAGGCTAAGAGATGCTCAAGAATACTGTTCTGTTTTCTTCCTCAAATCAAAAAGAGAATTGCTACAACTTCTAGAGCCATCTTATTTTTATGCATTACTAGAACAATCCTGTCAGAACTTGAGCCACAGATCAAAATACAACTATGAAAAGTTGTTTGATACTTTCTGAATGCAGAAAGTATTTCAAAATAAGATAAATGACCACAGCACAAGTACCTCCAGTTTTAGAGACTTTAACCATTTCATGTCACATAATCAGTCATCATCTCAGATAACACCAAAACTGACTTTAAAAAAAAAGATTCAGTAGTTTCCTAAATCATTCACCTGTCTCAAGTACATAGCTCCTCTTACAAAGATTTTAGACAGCAAAATACTCTTAAAACATTTCCCAAACAGTTGCTTCAAGCCTTCTGCCAGTTCTAAGTATCATGAGGAACAATACAGCCAGTTTAGAAGTGCAGAATATGCATCATTCTCTAACCAAGCTGAAAGCTAACCTCTATCTGCTACAGCTCAATATAAACTTCTACCATTACATGCACTTATCTATATTTAATTTTAAAAATGTAAATGTGCAATTTAATCGTTACCTGAACCTCTGAATTAGAATCAACAGGTTGAAGCATAAACCAGTTCTCTTTTCCTGTGTAGTTGCATAAATCTTCTTTTTTGATTGACACCTTTCCTGGGGAAGGGGGGCAGGGAGACATAAGCATAAATATCACTTTCATCTGAATAGGACAAATATTTAAATAGATTTAACGTTTGATTTTTGTTTAAACTCTTTCTTTTAGTGGTTTTTTTTAAGCTTATGATGCTATATGAAAAGCTTATGGAAACAAGGAACATGAAGCATACGTAAAGCAGAAAAATAGTTTATGTAAAGCCAAATTAAGTTAATTACAATATGGTTTTTTGGATATCACTAATAACAAGATTAGGTAAAATAAAGAACACACTTGTGGCTGGAAATAACATAATAAACATTTGAGAGAACAGTAACGGTTTTGAAGAATGTTTAAATAGGAAACTGAAGGCAGATGCCTTTTACTCTTCTGATTGCTATTTGGAAAGCTGTTATTATACCAAATTATCTGGCATCCTGGTGCAAATTATTTCCTTCCTCAATTCAAGTAACGTGAAGGCTTCTTCCACAGCACACTGTTAAGAGTTTTATAGCAACTATGTCCAAATAGCAGCTGCAATAGAGCCATTATGCAGTGAGGGGGGGGAAAAAAAAAATCCACCTCCTGTAATTTTTCACCTAAGCTACATAAGTTGCTGCAAAATGCCTTTTAAGTCACTAAGTTACAGGTTGCACTGACAGTTAAAAAAATTATCTATAGTTTTAAGAATTATTCCACAACTGCAATTATGTGGAATTATTCCACAATTAATTCTCTAGAGACCTACAAGTAGTGACAATTATTACAATTTTTCAATGAAACAGAAGTGGAGAAAAAACAAATAGAATTAAAAAAAAAAAAACCTATAAGACTATAAAATGCCCTATTAGCCTAAAAAATAAACATATTTTAGTATAATATAATAAAACAAGGAAACAAAATCCTGCTTTTCAAACTTTAAAAGAACATTTAGTTTAAGTGCACTATACACTGTGTTTTGAAAAATGTATCACTTTAATAATTGTACCCTTAATACTACAGAGAATGATGAAAACAACCAAATGTTACGATAGATGTCGACAGTATCCCAGAACTTACCTATACGCAGGTCTTTTTGTAGAACACTTTTATCATAAATGTAGAAGGACAACCACTGGAATGTTCTTGGAATCTCAAAGTAAAACTCTTCCCCAAAATAAGGGCTGAAAAGAAAGACTGAAAGTTAAAATAGAAAAACACTTTATGTAATTTATACAGGAGACAAACATTAAAATGCTACATTTTTACTGCAGTCCCAGACCTTGGCCTTTAGCACTATACTTATCTATCATCAAAGCCATCCACAATCATTTCATTACAAGAACTTACAATAACACTGAAAGGTAAAACTTCATGAGAATGCCTTACGCACGTTAAAAAAAAAGAAAAAAAAATCAGAGCACAAAGTGGTGTCTCCTCTGCAATTTCAATTCTATTTTTCTGTCTTGAAATTATTCTCGTTGGTTCTCTACCCACCCCAAATGACTTCCTGAGACACTCAAAAGTTTTATGTTTCTCTTTTTTCATTCAGTACATGATTAAATTACGTTAAACCACCATTTATGAATTACTTCATTAACTGACATTTGTTTAGCTCTAACTTCCGTCTCAAATTTGATGCTCAAAGACTCAGACCTGTAAAAAGACGTCATAAGTCTTAGCAACTATAAAACAGAACAGTGAAAAAGAGAAATGTTAATCTCAAATACACATGTTCTCCTGCATGCTGAAATGGTCACCACATTTCTCCACCTAATGAAGTCCAATATAATGTTTACAGTTCACCCTACTTAACTGCCATTTGCACAGCCCTCTACATAAAAAGACTGTGTCCTCTATGTTAGACATATTTCATACCATGTGCTAGTATCTTCACTCAAGGAATTTATAGTTCCATTAAACTTAAGGAGTACTTATTGATGCAACCATAGCCAGTAGTCAGAACGCTGTATTTCAAAAGACTGAAAAAAACCACAATGTAATTTGTGTCACTGCAAGTTGTGAATTCTGAAAATCAAGTGCATCCACAAAAAAAAACCTGCTATTTTGAAACTACTGAATTCTTCAAATACTTTCAATTACAATGTATTAACATCACCAAGGAAAGGTGTTCAGCTTCATGAAACTAATTTTAGCCTCTGTTTTCTTTTTACAGAAAAGTACTGTGATGACAGTTATACCAAACCCAGAAACAAAGTGGGTTTTTTTGTTTCCCAGTACAGTACCTTTCTGACACTGTATTGTTACCATACTTTATTAAACTAATAAAAATGTGCTTATGTTTGGAACAATCAGTTCAGAGTATTACCTACCCAAAAGGTTATCAGGAAGAATAGGGTATCATCCCCACTCTCTTCCCTCCAAAATAATTACAGAAAAAAAAGCACCAAATGCTTAAGGACCAATGGTTCATTAAGTTAAAAATAAGAGAAGAGCTGATAACTAACTTAAAAAGTGGGAAAGAACACAGGTGAAAAACCTAGTATTCCAAATTTCTAGAACTGATTTTTAGAAACAAGAGCTTTAACCGCAGGAATTCATTATGAGGAATTTCACAACTGAAAATGTTCCTTTTGTTCAAACACAGATCTTTTACCATAGGCTTCAGAGCAGACAAATCAGTATTAGCCTTTGGACTACACTGAAAGACAATTTTATGAATTCTCAGTTGAAAAATTTGCTTGTGGTTTTTCAGCTCCCCACCTTTTTTTTTTTTTTTAATTATTTCAAAGCCAACAAATCCAGCTTTGATTTTGAGGGCTAGGTTCTTTTTGTCAGCACCACCACTAAAGGTATACATTCATGAGGATTACCTTTAGCAGCAGTGCAGCCATAAGGAGCCTCAATTTCCTTATTACCTTCGCTGCTCATTTTAATTGTATTGACACAATAACTCAGACCAAAAAAGATGAAACAAAGGCTTATCTTAAACTTAGGTCAATTCCGTGATATGGCTCCCCTTATAGCTACACAAATAATAGTTGCACCAGTACAAAGAAAGAGATATTAGAGCGGAAAGAGCGAACAGTGGGTGAACAGCTGGCACTGGCACCAGGGAAACTCTGCTACTAACTCAACTTCAGTCAGACAGCCTAAGAGGAACACTAGACCACAGCGTACATCAACAACTGTGTATCGCTAAGTGTTAAGTCCCTATTCTTGCTGGATCTATATAACTCTGTGCATCCAATTATAATCATATAATTAGTCTGGGATGGACACTATTAGCAGAGACTTCCAAAAACCTATTTAGCAGCCATATCCTATGGCTAAACAGAGCAAACTTCACAACTCTATCTCCCCATCCCACCAAAGAATGATCAGCCACTAAATCATTATTTTGACCTCAACATTACATGAAGTCTCAGATTCGGCAAGAAAGAGCTGGTCAATAGTATGAGCATAAAGAGAAGGTTGTGCATTGTTTTATTCATGTTGATACATTTTTCCTTACCTAGATTAACACCACTGCCTTATGAATCAGTTGTTGATTATTCTTTAGCAAAGCATGAGGCACAGAGAGAAAATTTAAGATGGAGCATACAAAGGATTAGTAAAGAAATTCTTAGGTGGATACAGAACTGGCTGAAGGGGTACAATAGGTTATACCAATGAGGAATAACTAAAATGGAGAACTTACTCAACCTGTTCCTCGGGGATTCAGTCAGTTTAGTACTTTCATTTGTGACTTTGATGCAAGAACTTTAAAGACTGTGACGGGTACAAAATTAGAAGATAGTGCTAATTCAAAGGAAGACCAGACTGTCATACAGGAAGAACTGGATTACAGTAATACAGGAGATTAAATTTAAATGTGTGACATACTCCTTTGCTCTCCCATTCCTTGTTACATTAAACTGGCAGTTCTATGACAGAAACTGACCAATGCCCCTAGAGCTGTCATTTGATAAAAGCAACAATTATATCAACAAGAGAATTTTTGCTATGACCTTGCATTCACACAAAGTCCAGTTTGAAAAAAAGGAAAAAAAAAGAAAAAAAAACAAAAACCCACACAACGGAACTTAGTTTAAACAAAAAAATGCAACACACACGTACCACAACCTCTTCCATCCCCAATTCCTCATATTTGCCCATAGATATTTGAGGAGGCTCACGGATGTTCTTTAAACTTTCCAAGGGAAAAAAATTTTCTTTCTTCAGAACCCGCAGAAATCCCACACCATGTCAGGAAACACTTCTTGAGTCATTAGTCAAAATAGCCTTCTTTCACTTCAGTATTAATTCATGTTTTTCTAACTTTGAAAAATCATTTGCTTCACATCTGCACTCTAACAATAGTCCCAGTGCTGGTGGAAGCCCAAACCTATTTGCACATTTTAAAAATACATTTCTTCATTAGTTTTCAATCATTGTAGTCAAAGATAATTTTAATTCTAGTGATAATTACTTCCACAGATGATTAACCAGCGGATATTCATACAATACAATTTAGATTACAGCTAGTATAAATTTGCAACCCAGAGTACAGTGACAAAAACAGACTGTGAATTACGTGCGTAAGAAAAAGCAAGCAAATAATATAAAACAAAACAATTAAATTCAAAGTTGTATTTATGACTAAAATTATACTGTACTACACCTTAGTGAAAAGCAATTTATAAAGTTTTCATACTAATAAGAGATCAGAGCTTTCATCTTCCCTTCCAGTACCTCTAGGTTAGTACGGTATTCTAGTTTAACACAATAATAAGCAACAACATGGTATAATTAAGTTTCTGGAACAAGTGTCAGCCTTCATAACTGCATACACTCCGGTAATCAAGTGTAAGCATTCAACTCTGGTCGCTGCTAATAGAGGATGACTTATTTTATTACATTTCATCAGTTTGTAGGGAACCCTACTCACACTGCGAATCTAACTTAATGCAGCCATAATTCAGAGGATGGAGTTCCCTATGTAGTCAGTGGAGACAGAAAGGCATCTATGGGCAGAGTGATTCAGAACACTGACTTCTAACTCCTAATAAAGTGTTCTCAACTTAGAAATAGTAATTTCGTATCACCTGAAAAATTCTCTATTTGAGGGGGAGGAGGTGCCTGTGTGCCACTGGAGAGACACACCCACAAACTGCTGTTTTGTTATAGTGAGATTTTTCTTCCTTTCCTCTGTAAAGTACTAATGGCATTGTTTTCACTTAATCAAGTTTCAGTTAAAACTTCAGTACTATTTTAAAAAATTTTGATGGATCTAAGGCAATTTATTTTATCAAATGTTTTACTATGCAATTAATACTTTTATTATCAGGTGATTAAAGTATATACATTTAATAATTCTTAAACGGAACATAATAAAAATGTCTGTCATGGGTCTTGTTTCTTGGCATAGTAGTAACTTTTAGGGTTTCCATTATTAACATATCAAAAATCAAACTGTGAAGTCTTTCCTTTTGAAAGATATCGTGGGTTCCCTTTTACCCATCAAACTACTGTCTATTTGAAAGGGAAATTTTAAGTTTCTTTCTTTCTCTTTAACATTCTTCTCTGAAGGATTACTCAACTGAGTTTGTTTTGGTAATCAATCTCAATTGCAGCCAGTTAAATTCTGAAAATTTTCTGGATTTGACTACAGCAGTTACAGATCAGGAGCAAAATATTTGTTCCTGATTGCATGTATGTGGTGTTTGCTTTTCACACAGAAGCATAAGGAGGCTTTAAAACAATGTTTTGAAAAAGTAAAATTCCCTATTTAAATTTGCCATATGAGCAGCATGCTGTTCCTCACCTGGAAACATCTAGAGAGAGCTCAAAGAACAAACACTAACAATAAAACCACTGGAAAAAACAACAATTAGGAAAGCTTTCAAGAGTTTGAACAGGCTTTCTGGGTTTCAATAGGAAGGTTTAATGTCTCCTCCAAATAACTGAAACTTTACGGGGAGTTGCTCTGCAACGATGCTTCAGTATGGGTCATCAGTGAACTTAAGAGTTTTGCGACGTAAAAGCACCTACACTACTGCAGCTATGTTATCATGACTTTTTTGTTGGATTGTTTTTAAGGCTGTAAGACAGTAGCAGAACCTACAGCTAAGTGCTGCTCAGGAAGGCAGAGCAAGCCGTTCTGCGCGAGTACTGATTATAGCTCCCAAAACAAGAATTTCAGGAGAGAATGAGGCCTATTCAGGGGGACATCCCACAGCACACAAAACTCTTACACGTGGAAAAGTTCCGGTTCCTTCATTCTAGAAACAGGTTTTACAAGACAGATGCTAAAAGCAGAATTCCACCGATACAGACCGACTGCACATCAGAAGTAGGAAATGACATGGACAGCAAGCACCAAGCAGATTTCTTTCCCTTGAAAACAACCTGGCAAGAAAAAGAATGTTATGCTGCCCAATGGAACAGAATAAAGTTATAGTGAAATATGGTTTAGCATGTTTCATTTTAAAAACACTGTACTGATCACAAGCCTCAATTTTGTCTTCTTTCAACTACTCTCATGTTTTACACATTGCTGTAACATTTCTGAGTAGTTGCCACAAGTCAGCTCTCATTTTAAAGAAGTACAAGCAAAAGCACATGCACATTGATACATATCTTGATTTTATTATGAACTGAGGTAGTCTTGCTTATCATCTCCATTTAAAAAATAAGCTTACCTTAAAGATTTTTCAACTACCTGTGTACGAAAAACTTCTTCTTGGTCCAAGTTTATGGTACAGAAAAAGTCTCTCATTTTGTTGGGTACTAAGTGTTTGGCATCATCTGTAAATAAAAAAATGACTGTAAAAATCAAGGGGGGAAAAGCCCACAAAATATTAGAATTTTACAGTTTTAACGTGTGTCCAAAATTTACTTTTCCATTCAGTTAGCACGCATTTCCATACCCATTTTCAATTCGTAAGATCCAATAGTCTACAGAAATTGCTACATCCAGCTTCACGTGGAATGGAGTCGCAGGAAGAGGACAGCGCGCCGACCGACGAGCACCCTCCTGCAGCACCCGCCCCCTCCCTTCAGAGGGCTGTCTCGGGCTTGACCCCGCGCAGCTTCCTAACCGGGAGAAGCCTGCAGCCTGAGGTGTACGGCACTGGGTGGGAAGACCAAGACATCACCTGGCTGAGCTATGGTTCACTTGCTATATTCTCCACAAATATTTTGGCTAAAGGAAACTGATTAGTACAAACTTACCCATCAAATCTTTATTTCATTTTCCACAATAAACTGCTAATTTTAAGTTGACTGATATATTTTCAACAGTTCAGCTACGAGTACTGTTTGTTTTTTCCTGTTTGGTCTAGTAGAAGGGGAAAAATCACCTACTGACAAAATGCAACATGGATAAGAACAAGTAGAAAAGGAAGTTTCTAATGAGACAGGATGATTGTCAGCACAGGAAAAGAAAGATTTGCTGGGTATTCAGTCCAGGTCACTGCAATAACACACGCTGGACATCAGGCAGCCCTTTTCGGAAATGGTTACTTCTAAGTAGTTACAGTTAAAACTAGTTCCCAATGCTCAAATTGGAAAGCTCTTCCAAAATCTGAATGCCGCAGACATCTACGTTTATTTACAGCAACACTGTCCTTTAGCTTAAACAGTTACTTCCCCCTGGATGTTTCCTTCCCCTCTGAACGTCTTTGAAGGCAGCAAACAGACCCTTTTCACCTTTTATTCTGCTAAAAGAAACAAGACAAGCTTTTTTGGTACTCTCTCACATGAGAGGCTCCTACTCTCTGCCCCATTCCACTTTAATTGTTACCTTAAACGCAGGCAACCAGAACTGCTTTCTGCACTAGGTCTTAACCAGGACCTTTTACAATAGCATTCATCCTTACCTGCTACTGGAAGTACCTCTCCCAGTGAAATGTAGAATCAACATTGTCTAAATTTTATATAAGGTATTAAATAGTAATAGGATAAAAACTACATCAAAGTATTGAGTTTTAATGACTTATGTCTGAAGAACGTATCACTTTAAAAGACCACAGGTTGAAACTAGATTTGAAGTGTCATACATATGTTTCTTTTTAAAACACTGCAGATATGAAGCACAGCAGAGCATGCTTTATTGTCTATGCTGTTAAGATGCAAAATCAGAATTTTGTTTTCTCTCTCTCCCTGCCCCCCACCCTTTTTTTTTTTTTTTTTTTTGTTAAATAGGTTATTACAGTCTTGAAAGTTAAGTAGGTAATGCCTGACACTGGAAAGGCTGCCACAGCTGTCTGTATCTGAGCAGAGAACGTGACAGTTTAACAGGAAGAGAGACTGAACATCATGCATGATGTTTTCCAAGTCAGGGACATGTACGCTGATAGAAAGCATGAACAGACATTTAAGTAGCTTCGACAGTTAAAACTTGTGCTCTCAGAAGCATGAACGAGCTTTTCATCAACTTGGGTGTGGGAGAGGAGGAAGTATACATATTATTTTTAAACACCACACTTAATGTTGACAGATTGAGAGACATGAATAGAACCAGTTTTTAATGCCATTAGATTCCAAAAAGAGACTAATCTCAAAATTATCCTTAAGTGAGATATTGCAGAAGAACCGAAAAAAGCATCAATGATTGAACATTGCCTAAAAAAAAAAAAGCTATTTTAATAAAACATATGAAAGAAAATACAAAAATAAATTCATGAAAGAGGCTAGTAATCCCCAGAGAGCTTCTGATACTGTAATTTGTAATTAATAAGCATGAACTGTATGTGTCAGTTGTTCCTGCTAAGAATCTTTATTTTTTAGTTAATACTCTGTAGCTTCACCATCCTACTTTTACATAAAATATTTAAGATATAACATTATTTAATTGGCACTGTAAAGGCACTATACAGTGGACTTTGAAAGGAAATTACCATTTTTACAGTTTCATGTTTTCTAAAAAGAGTAAAAATCAAATATTTCTACATAACTCACAATTTTTATGTCTACTGTATTGCAGTCTTTCAGTATTAAAAGAAACCTTCTACCCAATGGAATAGAAGAAATAGAATTTTTGATTTTTTTAATGAGATAAAAACCTTTATTTTGTAGCCCAAGTGTTTAGCTTTAAGGCACGGACAAATTTACTGAGGTTTTTGGGAGGCAGGGGGGATGATTCTCAGTTCTGAGTTAAAAATAACCTCAGAGCACTTGTAAGGTGAAGCCCAGAGCATGAGATTTCACATCTTTCCAAATACCTCTTAATAGCTGCGATTGTGCAAGATTCAGCCATATAGTGGTACAAAGCAGCACAAGTCTTTGACTGATTACACTAAGTCTTACTTTTTCCTCAAAAACCTAAGGCTATAAAGGTTGCATAAAAATCAAGTATGAGCAACACCAGGTATCTGCTTGAACGTTTAGATTTTCAGTGCATTCATCAAGTATGCAGTTCTGAAGACCGCATATGTTTCACTGTTCAAAGGATGCAAAGGAAAAAGGTAAGAAGTGAGAGAAGTATATTGAGGAAATGTACCCCGGTGTTTTCCAAGGGTTTGTTTAGAAAGTGTAGGTAGTATGAACGGTTAGTCAGAAACACCAAGTAAAGTTGTTTTGCAGAGAAGAGAGAAATTAAACCAATTTAATTTAATATAGTGTGATACTTAAACTCGCAGTTTTTAAGTAAATGGTGAAACGCAGCAATAACAGACTTGTTTATTTTGTATTGATCATATCAATTCACCAGTTTCGGTCACTGGACTAACTTAAACCAGAAATTATTTTCACATGACTTATTTAGTAGCCTAATTCTATAGGGAAACCATGCAATGCATCACTAAAATAATAAACATCAACCTTTTTATTTTGCAAAGATAGAAGTTCACAATTGCTATTAGTTACCTGACTTTCAAACTAACTTACCTTATTGCCACTCAGCTACTTTGGGAAAACAGTAAAAAATACCTGTAGTAATTTAAAAAAAAAAAAAAACAACCCGCACTTCGGCCAATTACGCATATTGGTTTGGATTTTTAAATATTTAGAAAATATTGTTTAGGTTCTCTATATAAATACCTAATAAAACCTCACTTCAAAATAAGATTAGATCAAACCTAAACAAAAGGGAAAAGCTGCAATACTAATAAAAACTCAAGTGTTAGAGCAATAGGAATTCAGGTGTACAACATTTAATAAATTCAAACTTTCCACATTACTTTAACGTTATGTGTTAGTAATAACAGCAATGGAGCAACCTACTAAATTCAACAGTTCTGTCCAACTCCTTTGCCTGCACATCATTTGTTAAATGTAGACACTACATGAAAACATCAAGTTAAAGCATGTTCACTGTTAACAGTGCATCAGAAACTATGCAAAAGCAGGAGGTGGGATAGATAAATGCTATTCACAATATCCTCTGTCGAGTGAAAGTGCGCAATTAGTGTACATCCTCTGACAGGGACCCGGAACAAAGAAATTTAGAAGATGTTTATGCACACAAACTCCAAAGTATTCACTTCACAGGACTAAACATATTATATAGCAACAATTAAATCCACTCCAGAAGTGCAGCATAATCCGAGATAATGACGCAGTGTTAACAACTCAGTGCAAGAAATGTGAAAAATAATGTGTCCTGAATTTGGTCAAATGAGCTCTGGAAGACGACAGAGACATTTTCCAAGTGCTCCACTAAGACAGGTTTCAGTAAGCACACCAAAAAAATCACTTACCACCTATAAATGTACTACTGTATGTCATAAAATGAAAACAGAAGCTAGTTATAAACCTTAAAACACTACACTATGAGATAGGCCTAAAACTACATGATATCCACGTACCTTTGTAAAGCGCTTTTGCCATTACTATGACACACAAAATAGAGCCACCAATGACAACACAAGAGTCGTCATAAAGAAAAGACAGACCTTCAGTGGATTTCTGATGGAAACCTGCTGAAGTGTAATAGCACATTTTCAAAAAATATTATGGGGTCTTAAACTGGTAAGAACAGTTCATCTTGCCTCTTACTTGAAAACCAGAGGCAGGAGACTGGCTGCAAACACTGGTATTCCACAAAACAGAGAGAGTACCAGGGACTGCAAATGTGTTCCTACCCTGTTTTTTCACCGCTAGATATTTAACAACCACTTAAGCCACCTTTAAGTACATGCCTCCATTCTATATCTGGTTTGCTGATTTCTGTAACATCACTAACTTTAGATTTTACCACCTATTTGTGTATTGTAAAACCAACAGTATAAATAAGAACTTACTGCAGATGATGTTTTCTGTACATACGGAATTACATAGAACTGACATTACCTCATTAAAACTACCATGGTCTCTCATATAAAATGAGTCCGCGTCAAGTCTTGTAGTAGTTTAAATGCCTACAAAGCTTAGGCACCGAAATCTATTCCACTTCTAAGAAACATGTTACAAGGAATTCTTACAGGCTATGAACATCAACTTTCCAAAATGAGGTCTGCTACTGCTAATCCCTCCAGATCAAGGGGGATTACGTTATTACATTTGTCCATTATTGTTCATTCAGAGGGTTTTCCCCTAAAAAGCACACTAGTAAAATACTAGCAAGAAGTGAAAATAAAACAGTATGTGCTGTGCAAAGAAGCCAGAAGAGCATCTAAGGATTTGAGGGTTTGCAAGCTTCCACAGCATATTTAACTTTAATATTTAAAATATTTAATATTTAATCTTTTTTTTAACCAGCATTTTTGTTTTGTTAGAAGAAACAAGTAGGTTTACGAAGTGATTTTCATACTGTTTCAAGACACATCTTTTATTGCAGCTATTACTTCCACTCTTTTTCCAAATGGGCTCCTACAGTTCTTACAGGTCTATCTTTGGCAACCAACTTTTTATGTATTTCCTAGGAAGCAAGTCATAGTCCTCAGTTTACCATTACTTTTACCAGGTAATTGAACATTCAAAGTTACGATACAACTGCAGACTCAATCCAGGACACATAAATGGGACAATACAACTAGTTTCAACATAAGTCTCGAGACATTTTGCTTTTTGTCTTTTAATAGAAAACTTTTATCAGGTTCAAGTATCACAAAATGTAAAACGCCTTGAATGCTGTGTTGTCCAGAGTTGACAAAAACCTCATGATAAAAGTTAGGAAGCAGAATGGTGTCAATAAATAAGACTGTTTCAGTAATTAATGCTGTAGCCCCAAAACTAACAGTATTCTTTTTTAAAGGCAAGCTGACTTGTATTATTTCTGTAATAATTGCTAACAATGTAAGATCTCAGTAAGTGTGTGTTCAGCCTTGTCTACTCAACAGGCAATCCCTCTCTATCGCTAACACTGGAGTGAGAGTACCTCCAGCTATACCTCATGCAGTCTCCTATTTTTATGACCTAGTTTTCTATTTACTAAAGACCTATTCAAGCCTATACTGCATGACGATATTTAAGCAAACACGACTCCATTCCTCCACCAAACCTAATCCTCCAAAAGATTTTCACAACCAGTTCTCAACCCCAGCGCCATGCCCAATTCAACTTGTTTCGCTTCATTCTCAAAAAAGTCGATCGACTGCGTGAGAAAGGAAATAAACGGGTTGCATCTGAATTGTGTGAATGTATTTTGATACCCCTCCAGGAAGCCGCTGCACATCCTGTTTCTCCTACTTGCTTTGAAGTCCTCCCGAGCCGCACCGCACTATCTGTTTTCCCCCCCGGCCCCTCCTCCCCAGCTCATCCTCCGGTTTCCCACGTTACCGAATGTATAGGTATTTTTAGTCAGCACTTCCTAACCACCAAAATAAAGTCACCAGCCTCCCTCTCTGCCTCCCTCTCGCTCGCACACACGCTACGCAAAGAAACAGAAGCATTAATGACCGTTTCCAGAGCGGCCCTCCACCACCGACTTCCCGCACATCAGTAATTTCGCAATTTCGGCTTGACAAACAGACTCCGATGCCCGAGGTCTGAGCGGGAGGGGGCATTTCTGCTCGCCCGCTGCCTCAAGGAAACCCTCGGAGCAACGGTGGCTTCCCAGCCGCTCCGGGGCTNTGGCCGCCGCCCTCGGGGGGCACCAGAGACCGAAGTGGGGCGGGGGGCGGCGGGGCGCATGCGCGCTGGCACCCGTCTCCCAGCAGGCCCTTGCGCGGCGGTTCCGCCCTTGCTGCGGCTGCCGGCGGCGGCGGCCCGCGCCCAGGCCCGGCCTGGGCAGCTCCCGCCGGTGGCGGGCCCGGGGGCGTCTTGCTGTGCCGCCTGCGCTTCCCTCGGTGCCCGGCGGTCTCGGCCGCTCCCGCAGCCTGCCCTGGCTGCCCTGCTCCTTTGTGTACCCTTACAGGGGCAGAGGGGCTGCAACTGCGAGGCGCGTTCAACGCTTGAATTTACCACACTAATATTCATCGCGTTAAACGGCTGAAACGAGTGACGGAGCCGGTTGCTTTGATTTCTGGTGTGCTGAGTGCCTGTCGCCGCGAAGAGCACGCGGTGGCGTCTGTTGAATCCTCCTCTGCTGTCACTTGTTTACGCTTGCCTGTTCGGCCGCTTAAGAAAGGCTATAAAACAAGTAGGAAATGGTTCAGCTTCCAGCGCCGCCTGAGAAAGCGGGTGCCGCGGCTGCCGGCACACTGCAGCGCGCAGCTGCGCTCTCCGGAGCCCTGAGGCACCCGGGGGTGTTGGCAGGCTACGGATGAAGCGCAGCAGCAGTCCGCCTTCATCAAGAGTCAAAGGGCCTTTGCGTGGTGTGTTTTACCGACGTTTCCTGAAGATGCAGATCCTAACGTGAAACTCGCTGGGGTCTGGCTTACGTCTGGAGCTCGCCCCAGTCCCACACCGGCGGTGGGCGTCGTGCCTCGGTCTGCACGGTCCGCCCAGCCGTCAGCTGCAGGCGGCGTGTCCGGCGCGGCGGGGCGCGTGCTGAGGGTACGCCCGGCTCCAGGCCTGTAGGCACGGAGCCTGGTGAAAGCCTTCAGCGACTGACGTATCCTAGAACAGAGGTAGTTCAGTGGGCTAAAGCTGTTTTATAAAGCAGTAGAGGACTGGGATTCTTCACTTTACGCCTAGAAAGCCTTCTTCAGTCTGTCCTTCTGTTAAAGCAAAGGGAAGTTTGGAAAGTTTCAGGCCAGCATCTATCATTTGTCTCTAACTGAACTCCTCTGCCGTGGTGCTCTGACCATTTTTTCTTTCTCCCGCACAAATTTTGCCATTGTTACTATGATACGGCATTGAGCCATATAATCTGACAGTAAAGCACTGCTGTGCCTTGTTCCTTGGTGGCTTTTCCTGCATCCAACTTCTCCCCTGCTGCTCCTTTGGCAGCGGTGAGGTTCCTTCTTCATCCCCACGCTCCACAGCATGGTTGGGGAAGGACAGGTTATGTGTTTAAAGGTGGCGGGCGGGGAGTTGGTAGGGAATAAGCTGCTTCATCACAGCAGTAACGGGTGTTATCTGTATGCATGCAATACCTGAATCTGCACAAAGACACAAGTTTGGATAAGCTGAATTTTAATCTGTTAGAAATGAGAGGTTCCTCTACAGTACAAATTGAGGATTTGATTATCTACAGTCAACTATCTAGGTTGGCTGCCCTGCCTGACTGGTGGCTGGTGAACTGAGGCTAACCCGGACAGAGTCAGAGCTTTGATCTGAGAAACGTAGCAGGGCAGCACTCTGAGAATGAAGATGTATGCTTAAACCATGGGTTGCAACATTTTAAAAGTTAGATTGTGTGATTCTAGTTCTTCCATACTCTCTCAAAGGTTATAAATACAGTTGGCGTTTACTGTTTAACTTAGCATCAGCTTCCTTTGAAGCACAGACCTAATATCTACATTATCAATGCGACTTTTAGTTTTGCCATTGTCTAATTTCCAACACTCCATTTTATTTTAGAAGTACCCTGTTTAATCTAACATACTATATTCAGAATACTGTTTCAATTGCATAATGTTCATTTTCGGCCTCTTATACATTTTAGGAGCATCTGTATGACAGGCAGGTCTGTTCAGCTAAGGACATAGTTAAACACTGGTGTGCTAACTTGCAAACTTAGGGGAAAGATTTCTTCATTTAACAATAAGGATTTAAGCAGGGGGATCTTGGCTCCTGTGAGATAACCTTTAATGTCAGCCAAGGTGTTGAATTGTCAGGGATAATTGCTATATTAAGGAAGTTTAGAACAAATAAAAGTGATGATGACACTTACTGGCTTACTTCTTATGCTTCTGCCTGTAGTTTAGCTGTGTCATGTTAGCTCATTTCACAAAAAACAGCAGTATTATTCAGTATATTTGTTCTAATTTTGGGTATGTCATAAATGAGGATTGACTAATGTTTGTTTAAATGCACAAACTTTGGGATGATTCACTTGTCTTTTTAATTAGCATTTGAAATAGAGAAAAATGTGTTTGTTACATGTAGTAAACTTCTAATTTTTTTTTGTTTAGTTATACATGTCTCCTGAGGACCATCCCAAAATGACCTGCATAATTTAGCTTAAGTTTAATTTTTAATGCAAGTTACATACTAGTGACACCTAGCTGAAGGGGGAAGTACTTTGAATATGCATAATCTTCTATTTTGTATGTATCTTCATATTTCCTTATGCAATTAGATATTTGCATTCTGAACTATGTTTCTTGACAGTAGTCCCAAAAGATTTGAAGTACAGTGTGTAAAATACACAAACTATAATGCAAGATTACTATCAGAATTGAAAAGAAAAGCACTTCTAAAGTTTCAGGTCCTTGTGAAAACATGTTTAAGATGTTGCAAAGTATTAAACACAGTTCACCCGTCTTCCAAGTCCTTTAAGATACTGAGCAGGTAGATTCTGTTCACCTCGGCATTGCGTTCACCCTTAATGGTACAGTGCCAGGAGATACCATCACTTCCCTTGAGCTCTGGCGTGTTCTCGATTCACTGTTTTGACCTTAACGAAGGGAATGCTTGGTAACTGTGTTGCTTAATCTTCTAACGAAATAACTATTAGAAGATACATATCTCTGTATCTTATAGATTATGTAAGTATTAACATAATTTAAAAAACGGAGAGACTTACAGAAAAATAGGAAGATGTTATTTTAATTAAGCAAAAACAGAGTTATAATCACTCTTTCTAAAAATAAAATTAGACTCTTTATCAATCCTTAACATCTGCATTTAATATTTTCTTCTAAACAAAAATACAGATGCGATTATGTAGCAAATTACAGTCTTTGACAACGTACAGTATTTACCTTCTCTTACACTTACTTTAATTCTAATTTGGTCATTAATACTTGACTTGTTACTGCAACGTGTTACTTGTAGTAAAAGTGCCACAATTGAACTATAAACATGACATTGCCATCTTAAAACTGCTTTGCTATAAATTGTAGAGAATATACAGAGTTACAAAGTCATTGTGTTTTTATCAAAATATACAAACCCCCCCAAACTAACACAAGCTATCAATATTTTTCTTATGAACTATACAGTTATATAAAATATTTGTAAAATTATCTTCATATTTATAAATATTCTACCTTATTTGCTTTGGTCTATAATTATCATCATACAAGTCCACTTAGAAGATATCTTCATGTACTTTCTTTGAAACATCATCATACTTTCCTATGTTTATTCTTCTATTATCCTTATTTGAATGGAACCAAAGCTGCCATGAAACCAAAATTTCTCAAGGGGTTCATAGCATTCACCAATGATAGAATAAATAAGTGGACTATATTATTACTTCAATCAATACTGTGTTATCATTTCAATTGTAGTTTTATTGTACCCAAGCTATAGTTTCTTTTAAAATATTCAAGAAGACAAAGTAAACAAACTGTGTACCGTATTTGCACGTAGAATGAAGTTGAGAATCATTAACCTTTGTCCTGACTTAATTTTTTAACGCTTCATAGAGACAAATGTACACGATTAATTGGAAATGCAGATGGAGTACAACAGGGCCCCATCATACAAAATGGAACTTGTAGACAATACACGCTCTTTGACTTTTTAAAAATCTCTTAATCTCCATTAAAATTAATCACATTTTCACAAAATAATATTAATTGTAATATTTTGGTGATGTCTTTCAGAAGCCTATTCTCCCGATTCTTAGTGAACTGTGAAGCCGTACGGCTCACTGTAACCCTTCGGCGTGGCAGGATGAGGGAGGCGGAACGGCGAATACTTCTTCCTCCACAGCCCGTTCCAGGCACCTCTGCGAGGTCCCACTGTGCTGGGAAGGGACGCTGCCGCGAGGCTTGCCTGGGGCCAGATGCTGGCATGGTTAGGGGGATCACCGAGAAGGGACATATGAAGGTTAGATGTTGTATTTAAGGCATGGGGATGACAGGGAATCCCACAAACTTGCCCTATCCCTGTTTATACATAGGGACTGCCTCAGGGATATATATGGAAGCAAGAATCTGAGTATTTACCTACTCCTCCCAAAATCAAAGTATTTATGGGGAGTTGCTCTGTCGTTTGTTGTCCAGGCATTATTCCAGGATGAGGAGGAAGACTCTGTCTAAATCTCCTCTTTTTCTGCTGAGAAGAATGGTATTTCTAAAAGACAGGAGTTGCAGACCCACCAGGAGGTGGACACTTATATACAGGATTTCTTTAAGCTAGGCTGTTTCGTGAGAACAATTTTCTTTAGACAAATGCACCTGAATAGCTCTACCAGGCCACTGACATTGGGATTTATGCAGTTTGGAAGACTGGCTATTTTGAGTTCCACTGAATCTTTATTAAATGTCTCAGAGATATCATAAATTTGGAATATTTTCCACACAAGCACTCAGACTTAACGGTTATTATGGTAACTACAAAACTGAATATGGAAAGGAAAAGAGGTTTAAATTCCTGAATATGTTTTGTAGATGTTGAGTTACAGAAAAGCACGCTAGAACTCAACTGTACTTCAGCATACCCAAGTTCATGAAACATTTCCCACCCTCACTTTAGAATACACTAAATTACAATTGTTTTGTTTATAAACACATTACTTTTTGTTAAAAAAATGCAATATATGGTTTCTGCAGCAAAAATTCCTTCTACAGAGTACACTGTGAACCTACATACTTATTTTGCCCAGAATGATTCTGACTCAAAAACAGCACTGTATAATAGTTCAGTGACTAGTTTCCTGTAATGCTAAGTAGAAGGGTTTTGGTTGGTCATATTTTTGTCTTTTTACTTTCTCTCTCTCTCTGTTAGAAGTCTACTGTGGCAAAAGTATTTTGGGTCTTTCACATTAAGTCTGTATTATTGCAAATACTAGTTTTTCTTTTCTGTGTTATTTTTCCTTCTTTTGCATATATTAACATGTTTAGATGAAGAAATTTGATCATAGTAAATGATACTAGTTTGAATGGAGACAGTTCCCCATTCAATGCATCTATATTTTCTCCAGTATATAGTTTTGGATTTTTCTTCTCTTTTGCACACCCGTCACTCAGAGTATAACTTCTGGAGTTACACTTTGTGTATTTTTTACTTCACTTCCTTCTGAACTAAGGAAATGTGGGTTTTCCAAAAGTTTAGTGCTTTCATTGCAAAATTGTTCTTTTCTGTCTTGTGGACCTGGACTTTTGAATAGATGTTTCTTCTGGTGCATTCCCAGAGCAGCTGCCGTCTTGCAAATTTTGGGGCACTGAAAGCAAGGGTATCCTTTTCCATTATGCTCACGTACATGTCTTTGCTCATGGTTCCTTTTGGTAGAAAGATACAAGAAGCTCTGAAAGCAGAACTGACAGTGGTAGCGTTTTTCTCCAGTATGAATTCTTTCATGTATTTTGAGTGTTTCATTTAAAGTGAATGCCTTATTACAGTATTGGCAGACAAAGTCTTTGACACCCAGGTGAATACGTTCGTGTTTCTGTAGATTTCCAGGAATTGAGAAACATTTACCACAGGTTTTGCAAGTGTAGGGCTTTTCCCCAGTGTGACACCTCATATGCATTTTTAAAGTGGATGGACTTTGAAATTGTTTTTGGCATAATTCACAAATGTAAGGCTTTGAAGTGGCTACATGCCAGTGTACGTGTTCTTGAATTTCTGCAGTGGAAGATTGATCTCTTTCACAGAGCTCACAATGAAGATTAGGCATTTCTGCGTTCTCTTCTTGACTGATCGCCTTTTCCTCAGGAGCATTCCTGAGTGCATACTCTCGACTGCATGTGTTGTGGCTTTCCATAATGGTGTTCTTGTTTCCGTGCTTTTTCCTCCATTTGGTCTTTTTCATTTTTCTTAGCTGTTTGGATTTCTTTTTTGGTTTGTAATTGTAATAGGGTCTCCAGGGTTTATCACTGGAGTCCTGGTCACTTACGTCATCACACATTTCCGTCAGCTCCAGGCATTCTGAGCTACAGAGCCTAGACGGGCTTCTTTCTTTTATCTCCATTTCTGATTCCTCAATTAGATTGTCCTGTTTGGACTCGTGTTTAGATTTTCGTCCCCTTTTACAAAACAGCTTAGATCCCAATATATGTCTTTTTACAATAGCCTCATTACCAATTTTTACTGTTATTTGACAAAGAGGCGCAACATTGCTGTCAGTAGATGTTCCAGGTAAGGCTGGCTTTGCAATGTACGTTTCAGTTTTACTTGATTCTTGGACAGCATTTGTTGTTTTGCTAGATGAACCTCCAGATCCTGCGACGTGCTGTGTATCCTCAGTTGCTTCTGCTCTGTTGTACAGCAGTGTTTTCTTTTTCTCCTTAATAGTTTTTGATTTTGTAATGCACTTCACATAATTATCTGACCCATATTTACGATCATCACTTATAGACTGATTAGGTAGATTATTTGAAGATTCTGTCTTACTATTTTCTACAGAAGTGACTGTTTTACTGTGCATTATTACTGATGAAACTCTGCTACTGTGCATTATAACAGAGGGCGCAGAACTGCTGTAACTGATGACAGAGGTTGAATTTTCATTCACATTAGTTAAAGACACAACTGAGGAATCACACTCCTGAGAACCAGAGTCATTTACAGCAGTGGAAACTCTTTTTTCGGCTGTGAAAAAGTCCCTTTGCAGGTTAGAATTTAAGATACCTACTCCCCAAGAGGAAGAATTCTGAGTATTTGTGGAAGATGCTGTATCATTACATGCAGATGTATCCAAGGCAAGATTTCTGTTGTTTGCTATTATATTACTTTGAAAATTCAGTGGTGGTAGCTCAGAGCTAAGAGAACTCGGAATGAAACAGTTAGTAGAAGCAGTTTCGTTAACCTGGCTACTTGTTTGAAGATTTTCATATGAAGAATTTCGGTAGGACTTATAAGGTAGTCGCCTGCATTTCATAGGTAAAAGTCGATAAAGTTTGTACGGGTACATACTGGGTTTTAAGCCTCCGTTGGCTGTCTTTTTATTTACTGAGAGACGATGGTCAATTGCATGGAAAGACTTCTGATGATTTTTTAGTATATAATAAGTCATAAAAGTCTCCAGACAGAAAATGCACTGATACCGTCTTTCTCCAGTGTGCCAGATCTCATGTCTGGTGCGATACTCAGCTAATGCGAATACTTTATTGCAGTAGTGACAAGGATATGTTCTTCTCCAGGAATGCACATTTGCATGTCTTCGAAGGCTAGACAACGTTACATAACTACGCTTGCAAACGACGCACGTATATAATATCTGCCCATCAACGACTTTAACCAAATGATCCGTTTCTGGTAAAGTGCAGTTTGCATTAGAATACTCAGTGATGCTGTTTTCAGACAATAGAGGCTCTGCATTTGCATATGAACTTCCATTCCGTCCGTCTGTAGCAGTATAGTTATCTGCCAAATTTTGTTCGTTTCCATTGTGAACTGATACGCTACTTGATCTCACGCAGACTTGTTCATGACTTTCCAGTATATTTAGATTTGCAAATTGTTTGCTGCAGTATTTGCATATGAAAGTTTCCTGATGCTCTGAATGGAGCTGAAGATGAGTACTGAGTAACGCCCTGTCACTGAATGATTTTGCACAACAGTTACAGTTGTAAACAGGTGGAACAACAGTTGCCACGGATCCAGAGGCATTAGCAGAATTGTTTTCCTCTTCTCTGGATAAATGGAAATCTCCTGATTTATTTTGAGGTTTTGGAAAGGAAATAATTGTCTGATCAGTAACTGCTTCATGTTGGGCTTCTGTAGTGGTTACTGTAGAGGCTGGTACTTTTGCTACAGCCAAGCCAGTACCCTGGGGCTTAAAGGCTGTTTTAGGAGCACTACATGCTTGTTTTCCTGGCTGAATGAGTGGTGTGGCTTGGAGATTTTCATAGTGGTCTTCACCCATCTTGTATGGAGGACTGCTGTCCTGTTCAAGAAAAGGCGTTCCTTGAAAAGTATCTCCCCCAGAAGAAACTGCATAGGAATGTTCGGCCAGGGTACTGGCTGGCTCAGCATCTTTGCAGACATCACTTCTATCGAGGCTGACGGGTGCTTGTATTGTCTCAGATACCTTTTTAAAGCTTGCCCTCAAATCAAGCGGAGAAAACAAAGTGTTTTCAGTTTCAAAAATCGAGAATGCATTTGTAATTCGTGGTCCATTTGTCACAGCGGAGTCTTCATGTCTCTTTTCATGTTTTTCCTCTTTGACAGTCTCTTTTTCATTAGTAGAGTATGCATAGGGGCAGGGGGAACTTGAAAAATTAACATCTGTAAGATCTTCCAGAAATGATATTCCCAGTTTTTTCCCTGCAGCTGCAAGGTCCGTTACAGTCTCCTGCCTCTTAACAACTACTGTGGAACTGTAGATGTAATTCAGTATTTCTGTAAACACTTCAGCTTTGAGATCATCTAACTCCAGTACATGACCTGAAATACAGATAGTACGACTCCAAAAAATGTTTTTAAAGTAAAGGCTTGAAGCTGCCAGCACATTACTATGGGCTTTAAATTTGGTATCTTCCACAATTATGGTGACGTCACATAAAATACCCCGGATGCGCTGTTCATTTAAAATAGAAAGTACAGTGTCACTGTGGAAGTCATCCTTGAGATCCTTGGAATGGGACATGACTGTCATCTACAAGAAAAAAAAAAAGAATGTAAATATATTCAGAAGGCATTTTTCATCCATTTCAGTTACAGATCAAGTTCATAGTTCTGTATTTATTTTATACCTATTTTTAATTTATTAACTTTTAAATTTTAAGAATGAGTAAAATTTTGTCATAGCATTTCAGGTTTAAGTCATCTTAGGTTCACTCGTGCCAACAATACTGAAGGTAATCCACGTACAGCTCAAGGATGCAGAACACCTCAGTAGCAGCAGCTCCTCAGCAGGAGGCAGAGGATCTTCTCTGTCCCCGCATGGGTCTGTCGCCCACCCCGTGCCTTTCGTTGGGGACCGCAGTTGCCAGCTTTTGTTGTTCCAGCAGGTGCATCTGCTTAGGTTCACACTGAATGACTCACTGAACCCTTGAGGTAATTCCCCCAGCATGTGGTTGAGGTATGTGGTAGACATTATGGGGAAGGCTGAATTGCCGTGGTTCCGTGGATACCGAGGACTTTGTTTTCGGGGGCTGTTTGTCAGACAATGACTTTACAACACAACTGCATTTGATCCCCTTATTAAGCTGATACTTAAAACAGGGATCAGAGATCCCATACAATAAATACAGGATAAGGCTTTATAAACAAACAAATACACAAGCAACACATTTTTGTAAACAATAGTGGAGTACGTATAACACTATTTACGTAAATAGAATATCATTTTTTAAATAGTGATTAAATTTTATTAGAGAAATAGTTTGCACTTACTTTAAAATTACTGAAAATTTATAAGTAACTGAATTTATAAATTCAGTGAGTAAAACAGAGAGTAGAGAGAAATAGAATGTTTTTTTTTTCAGTTATAGTTTAGATTTATAGTGTTCACACTTTATAATTTGATAGCATGTTCTTAATTTCTACCAAATAATAAGATTTAATTGCAATAATAAATACTGTTAAATAACTACCAATTTATAATAATGAGATTTAATGCTGACAAAAAAAGTTTCGATTAGCCAGGCTGTTAGTGTATAAATATACTGGTTTATTTAATTGACTTAAAAGATGCAAAATATGAATGAAAAATAGACTGAAAAAATGGATGAATTTGACAGTAGCTATCTGGAGAAAATCTCTGACTTAACCAGTTGATTGTTTTGTTCAAATTCAGATCTGTAACATATAATGAGGTTTGTTCCTTTTTTTCCATCTCTGAGTAATGTTTTCAACTACTCCTGCCCATTTCTGACTTGAAGTCATAAAGAAATAGTTGTCCTACTGGCACATACCAATCACTAAGAAAGACCCTTTTCTTTCAACCTGTGGAATCAAAATGCACCTTAAAGAAAATGAGCAACTACAGATATTTTGTCAGGTAGGTTAAAATAGTACCACAACGTAGTGCTCTGATAAGTTAGGAATACCTTCTAAACATTCCATGTACTACTCCAAACTTAAATGTTAAGCTTGAAAATTTTTATGATGACCCTTACCCTCAAATAGTTGACATTAAAAATGCCAATATATTTATTAAGATGGGTTTGATCCAAATGGTGAAATAAAGGTTTGACCCATATTCACTAAGCAATGGCCATTTAGAACACATTGGCTCTCTCACCCAAGCTATTTGGAAGTAACCCTTTCTTGAACATAGCGTCTTTATCACAAAGTAAGTAATATGGGTCATACACCCTTGCTCAACCTTGCTAATCTAGCTACACTTTGGACACTTTATCACAAATCCACCAACTACTTCATTGCAAATCAAATTATACATAAAACGATGACAACCTTACGGTGAAGACAAAGACAATGTACTATGAAAAAGATCATAATTTGGTACATTATGGATGAAGGTTGGAAGTAAAATTTGTACGTTGCAATATGGCCACTGTTTCTATCAGGAAGGTATTGTCTATGCAAATGGCCAAAACTTCTAACACAGTTTAATGGCTGAAAATTTTCCATGCACAGAATTCAGAAAAAACAAAATTGTGATTCACAAAAAATAACTCTGATGCTTATATATGCCATGGATGTCAGGAAATGAATTCATCAGTATAACTGTGATAGAAATGTAGACGTACATTATTTTGATTATCTGGTCACTCACAGCAGCTGTAAATCTAGATGGACTGTTTTGTGCCTTTAAATCTTAAAATCATAGTTTATCATGTGTTTGTTTATTATACTTATTTGGCTTAAAATAAGAGATATTTATTCATTTGGAAAGATAACCTGAAATTCACAGTAGTTAGGTATTATCTGCTTTCGTTCGGTACCTGAAAACCCATATATAATTGTAGATAGTTTCTAGCCTATTGAGTCTTCTACAGAAAGGATACTGACAAGAACACTTTTCTTCGAGCAAGGAGCCACTATCCCATAATTGATTCTTTTTTCTCCTTGACAATGTCTGAGATTACATCTGACTTGCTCATGTGATGTGGTATTAGAAACCAACTGTCAGACATCAAAAACATTTCACAACAGGAGCTATTGATAGAGTTACTTCCCGAGTATAGGAAATAAATGATGTCAACTCTACCTCCCAGTGCACTGCCCCATAGGAACTTGCCTGTGTTTTTTCTGTTTCTTTATTGGAGACAGCTGGTTTTAGTTCAAAGACACATCATCTGACATACTGTTTGCCAAATGTATCAGACTGCTACTTCTACACTAAGAGGCATTTATAAGCAAGGCCTACAAACCCAAGTGTTTTTAGTAGAAGTCTTATTGTTCAAGTAGTTATTTCAAAATTTCTTCTCCTAAGGAGGAAAGTGAGTATTTTCAATTTCTACTTGCAGGAACATGGATTGCCAGTTTTTATAGTCCTGAATATTTTGGTATGCTCAGTAAAACACCAAACACCAAACAAGATTCCTTGTGTAAAGACAGTAGAAACTATCATTTGCTATTTGGACATTTGATTTTTTTTGCTGTGTGCTAAACCATCTGCTATATATCTCATTGGAGAGTTATACAGAAAAATTCCAGAGCAAATTGATTTTCAGAGCCAACACTTTTTGCTTCTGTCTCAACCTATGCATTCCCCAAATAGTCCATTTATTCACATGTGTAATGATTCTTTACTGCCTTTTATTTTACCTGTCTTGCTTCCTGCATTTGTGAAAAATGTGTCTGAAATGCTATAAAATCAGAATGTTCTACCTAGCACACACATAAATGGAATATTTTAGGAATATTTTACATTCCATTTGCAGTTCATACTGCAAAAGGAAAACCTGCTCTTCAGCTTCCAAGGGTGCTCTAAGGTACACAGAGACCAAGGTACACAAAGATCAAACTTTTCATATGTATTATTATCATTATTATTATTATTATTAAATATTTTCTATTAAAACACTGGAAAGTCCATTTGGAATGTTACTATTCTTCTGTATGATTTTTATTACAGAATTATAGAAGAAATTCTGTATTATTTATAAATGTTACCCAAAACATATGTAAATACCATTTGACCTATTAAAGGTCAACTAAACTCTTCAGCCTACTAAGCCATCCTTTTCTGACGCAACTACGTGTGTTATTTTGATCCTTTTTACTCTCAGTCCAGACATAAATAATTTCTTAGCAATGTGAACAGTACCTTTGTAGTATAACCTAATAGTCTTTGGTGCACCTATACATAACTTTAGCTTCTGCACAGCAGAATTTTTGATTAGGAGTTACCTTACTATTTGCAGATTTTCTGCAAAAACAGTAACAGACTTAACCTGTCATTAAAAGTTGTTGAATCACTTTGAGAAATAAGATTTAAATATTCATCTAAAACTTAAGTGTAATGGTCAGTAGGTTGATTAAACTATAATGTTACCTTTCCTGACATTAACAGAATACTACTCCCAGGACAATAGTCATAAGTGAAAATAAGTAATATTAAAAGTTAATGGAAAGATCAGAGATTGTTGCATCCAAACACAAGTTTGACTACTTATGCTTCACAGATGACACTGCTAATTATGAATATTAGAGCAGCCAGCTTTACATGTACACTGCAGAGTGAAGAAGCTACTGTTAATTTTTATAATATTACTTTGAAGTAAGCAAAGAGATCACAAGCAGTTTTACTGGTAGAGGAGTACCAAATATAACAAATATAGAATTTTTTACTACCAAAGAAGAACTGTTGCAATCTAGGAATATTGTTTTTAACTTTTGCTAAAGTTTTGAAATCTACTGCCAGGCAAGTGTAACCCCATTACATATGAGAAGAGATTATTTTATTCCACTTCAGTCGCCTAAATTTGAAAGATGAGCTACTGGCATCAACAAAAAAAACATTAGGGCCAGTTGCTAATACCCAGGCAAAATAAAAAAACAGCAAGATACTTGATAAACTGTAGTAACAGTTCTCTCTCTGTTTTCTTATTCCACACATGTCTACTGGAATTTTAAAGATGTTAGTATTTTCTGGTACTTACCAACATGACATTATGGAAACATGTTCACTCCACAATTTTCTTATGTTCAGTTTCATTCCACCCTATTAACATACTTTGAAGGCTATCTCTGTTTTGTTTCTGGCCTCTTTCCCCAACTGAGCAGGAACATTCATCTGTATCTAACTCTCCTAAGGGCACTATGTTGTTCTGGAGCAGAAACGGGGTTAGGCATCGTGAACACACAAAGCAAAAAAAACCCAGAAACAACTACACACACCACACATCCCCCCCCAGCTCTACTATCCTGATCCTTGCCCACCTGGAAACCTACCGTCCAACCATCACTTTTACGATGGTAGCTCAGTTTTTTATGGAATCACTTCACCAGTCCCATCTGGGCTGTATGGTTACACAGGGCTGCCTCGACCAGGGTCCCTTCAGTCTCCTTACAACCTCAGGCATGCAGGGAAGTTTTAATGATGTCTAATTATGTTTAATAGCTTGCAGCGGCATGTAGCTTAGTGCTCCAGCCTACATAGCTACATATTATTTCTACAAGTACATTTATATTTTCTCTCTTGTAGACTCCTGCTGCTTGCATCCATCCCTATTAATATAGAATACTTTTCTACTTGTTACAGCCTCATAAGCATTATAGACTTTAAATAATTTTTTTCAGCCTCGCATTGTTTCCTCTAACTTTTAATTCAGACAGCTGGAGTGTCTGTGGAATTTAGCATAAGAATATTATTTTAGTATTAGCGGATGTCTGAAGCCACCAGATGAACCATTCTTTCAGAGCTGTAATTCTTTCCTCTTACTAGCATCCCTAACTCATTCTCTCACTTCCTACTTTACACTTTCTGTGATCATTTCTCATCCCATGGAAAACAGCCTTTAAACCTTATCAGTGCTCAGAGCAGGCTTGCGCTTTTTGTTAAGTGATGTTTCTCACTTGGAAAACCACAGCGAGTCCTGTCTCTGTAACAGGGCACTCTGTAACCGATCTGGCTCTACAGATAATTAAAAAAATCCCACGTCTCCCGCGGCATGTCCGGTTCTTTCTGATGTCAGAAGGATTCACCCCTTTGTCCATGTCCTTGCTGAAACCTGTCACTAACCGCGCAGCGGCCCGGGGGAGCGGAGGCGCGGGCAGGCGGCCCCGCGGCCGCACCGGCTCCCTCGCACCGCTCGCCCACACGGTGGAGCTGGGCGCGCAGTAAAAGCCCCGTCCCCTTCTCTGATTAAAGCAAGCTATGCAAGAAAGGCTTTCACTACATTAAATGTGAACTGCTACTGCAGCGTTCAAATGCGATTGTCTCGTAATCCTGCACGAATTACATAAAATATAAGCTCCTGATGCGGCACGTTAACGCCAGTATAGTTGTCTGTCTGAAAACGGAGCCTCCCGAGACATCAAACATTTGGCAACCCGTCAGCTGCAGATAACTTGAAGACACTTCCTGTTTATGGGTAATTACTGTACTCTGGACTAAATTACATCTCTAGCCGAGGAAGCAATGCATATTAACCTGCAATATGATTTTTCCTAGCAGTAACAGAAACGCTTACGCAATTTTACGCTCGAATGTAGAATAACTCACTGTTTTTGAGCTACCTGGCGATTAAAACCATGTCTTTGGGGTGTTCGCTAGCCGTGAGGAAGGCGAAAGCAGCGGCTCAGCGGGACGGTGCGCTGGGTGCCCGGGCGCGGGGCGAGGTGACAGGTGCCATCTTCCCGGCGGCGCGTGGCCCGCGGCGCCCGCCCGCCGCGCCGCAGCGCGGGGCCGGCTGACGGCGGCAGGACGGCGCAGCCGCCATTTTGCTCTGATAATCCCTGGTAATCAGATTTGCCTGTGGTTGGTGAAACACAGGCTGATTCCAGCGCCCCGGCTTCCCTTCTCCCTTTGCTAACTGCTACGTTATTTTTCATGTGTTTATTTTACAGCGAATGCTTTGTGCTTAATTAACACAGCCAGGCGGGATATTTAGCGTATCAGCCAAGTTGTTTATATGCAAGGACTGTAAATTTAGAAAGATGAGGAAATGCAGCGTTCCCTATATCCAACCCCATGCTCCATGGTCATCAATGCAGTTTTGTACACATCATTTAGAATTCCTCTTAAACCTAACAAAGGATTTTTATTGCCTTACTCTCCTTCAAAGCCTTTCTTATATAAAGAAAGAGGAAGCATTTATGGAGATACACAGCTCCGTGCATAACTCCTGCAACTTCCCACTAAAAAGGAGAGATGAAATATTTCCTTGAAAAAATAGTATCTGAAATAAATTACATTTGGTTACTGAAGTACAGTCACATTTACCTTATTTTCCTTATCTAAGTATATTAATTATCTTTTTTTAAAAAACATATAGAAACTCATACTATGAGGATGTTTATTTTAAGCAGTCGTCTTATTCTCTAATTTCGGTTTCTTCAGATTACTTACTGCCTCAGGAAACAAGTGCAACAATACTATTAGTGCTTCATAAGCACTAACAAACGCTTACCTAGATAAAGAAGGAAGTAGCTTGATTTCATTTAGCCAGATGCTCCAATATATTTGGTACAGTCTTCCTATAGATTCTCTCTCTCTCTCTGCCTCTCACTTTAAATAGTCAGCAAAACCTGTTCTCCCAGGTACTTGGACTCATGACGCTAAGAGAAAAACTGGGCTTTGAGACAGGTAGAAAACATTGTTCGAAAAAGGGACAATTCGCTTTTGCCTTAGAGCTTGCTTGAAAATATTAATTTTGCTGAAGGCTAATCTGGGTTTATTTTTACAAGCCATTGTGTATGAGCTTTTACTGGACAGTTACTTTGTTTTCAAATCGTAAGGCTATGCATTAGAAGCACTGAATAGTAGGAACTGCTTCATTTTAGACAAAAAAAAAAAAAAATCCATAAGCATGAACTATTTCATCATTGTCACCCTTGATGGGCCTGGAAGTTAGAACTTTGCTAGAGCCCTTTCATTTTAAATGCTGCTTATCATCTGAGGAAACTGTTTAATATCAACATAAGATATACAGTCTATTATACGGACAGAAGGTCTTTTCTTCCAGCATTCTGTCTTGGAACTATCATATGCTTTCCTGGCTGTTTAAAAGATATGGAAATAAATTTGTTCTTGTCAGAAAATTATCATCATTTCAGTGACTGATCTATACATCTCTCTTCTTTCACTATTTTACACAATCCACGTTAAAAGGTCATCTTAGAAATACTGAACCTCTCTGTGGAAAGCTTTATTACTGCTTCTGGATTGCTGGAATTCTTACAAGTTCACCTACTGAAGCAACAAGTATCTCTTTAGCTTAGGACTCTGCTATTAAAAAATAACCATCTTTCATCTCATGACAAACTGAGCTGTTCTTATCAGTAGCTTTTTACCAACAGCTATGGGAGGTGGAACAAATAATTGAAGAACACAGCAGTATTGACTGCAAAAGCAAAGCACATCCCAAAGTTTTCACAGCCTTCTTTTTTATTCCAACCTACATAACTGAGAAGCAAAGTTTTATACTCACAGGTAGGTTACTTTTAATCTTGGATTTTGTCTATTGCTTATTTATTATTGTTTCTTTATTATTGTTTTAGGTGCATATATGCATATTAATATGTATTAATGAAGATTTCTGACACAAACGTGTTGTCAGTAACAATACAATAATATAGATTAAATTAAACCAATTGTAATCCTTTAAAAGAAAGAAATTCATTACTGAACAACAATAAATACTAGCATCTTTTTAGATTACATGAAACAAATTTAAGGAAGATTAGGTTATGAATTCCCCCTAAATCTTAATTAAAATTGATTATTTAAAATTGTTTTGAAAATCAGATGCATAACCGACATTTGTATAGCAGATACCCCCAACTTAGAGACATTAATTTATTTGTACTTGACCATTTGATGCTCTGGCAGTCTTAATATCTATAGACAATGTAACAGATTTGGAGAAAACTGACTCATTTTTTCTTTCTTTCTTTCTTTCTTTCTTTCTCTCTTTTTTTTTTTTTAATTGATAGGGTCTTTTCGTAAGGCAACCTCAGCTCATCCACTCAAAAAAAAGAATCACCTTTTCTGTGACTAGTACTGTAATTGAAGGTACTAATTTCCATATAAATATATAATTTGAGCTATTTGGAATTCACAGTTCCATCAGCTCCTTGTGTATTAAAAATATTCTTCAGAGTAAGAAATTCTTTATAAGGTCACTGTGGCTGCACCCAAGATTTTACATTCTCATTATAATGTTTCATGTAAAACCAATTACATGCAAAGAAAATGGAGGAACTGGTGCTGTAGTCAGACCTATGTGAATGAACTACATTGATACCTATGAGAAGTCGGACAAGATTTATCTGCATCTGCAGTCCTGAGTTCAGGGTGTAAACCACAATACAAATTATATACCCTAAAAGTAGCAATCTTGCTCGTATATGTGTACCAATTCCCATTAAACATAAAAATGATTGCACATAATGTCACTCAAATATTACATTCTTTTTCAATAGAAGTCCAAGTAGTTTAGCAGTGGATTACTACTTATGTAAAATTGCAAGGTATAGAGAAAGTTGTCAGCAAACTTCTACTTCTTTAAAATGTATAAAACAGTTCCAAAGTTACTGAAGTGGTGATGTTTGGATGCTTTGCTGAAGTCTGATAATCTCACTTCTGCAACTCATGGCACGTGGTACTCTTTCCTTAAGAGTATTTCAGACCGCCTAGGAAAAAAATGTTCCAATGTTCCTCTAGTCAAGCAGTTTCAGTTCTTAAACAACAGCAGGAAACAACATATATAGCATTACCAACTCTTGCAAATTCCTCGTGAGTGAGATGATTTTGGCCAGGGCTTGACTGGTTTCTTTCTCAGTGCCTAGACCAGGCCAGCCCATCCATAAGAAAAACGCTTGGATGGACTGTCTTCTTCATTGCTCTCACTGCTGAGGTCAAAGTAGCCAGTGATGGTGCCGAGGAGGAAAACACAGACCAACACTGCACTCAGAAGTGTGGCACAAGAAGGACCAAAGTGGCTTCACTCCCCTTTCTGTTACATGAGCAAGTGAAAGAGTTCCTTTGTGTAACCCTTCTTCTCTTCTTGAGCATCAAGTGGAGGAAGAGGAAGGGAGAAGGAGCACAGTTATGGAGACCTGCAGCAGCTGCCTGCTCCTCCAAGTCTGGCCAAGAGGAGAGGAGCCTGGCAGAACTCATTTGGCTCTCAAACAGTGTGAGCTGTGCATGTGCACCAAAGTAAGTCTTTCTCCAAGGTATGTTGCCTTCTTACAATTTAGGCATGACCTAATCTGAGTCCCATTAACACTAAACAGAACGCATACAAGCAATTTTTAAAGGTATCGCTATACGTCTGTCTCTCCACCAGTCTAAAAAAGAAAATGAAGTGACACCAATAACTGACATCCGGATTCTTCTTTTGCACAATATATAAAAGTTTATGTTGTAGTGCTACTAAGAATCAGCTGACTTCACTTCTTGCTATCTCTGAACAATCTCAGTATTATTTTCCATTTAAGTCTCTCATATTTTTCATGTGCCACTTTCTAGCCTCCTACACTTCTGGGACACATAACAGTCCTTAGCAAGCATAGATCAATTGCAATCATGAAGTTATGTTTATAGACAGAGTGACAACAACAGACATTTTTCTGTTGTTGACTGTTGTCAAATGTAGTAATTTATATATTTGAACAGCTTTAAAAAAGTAGCAAATTAAACATTTGTATTCATTTAGACAATTACTATGTGGTATTCTGTTGCCCCTTCAGTTATCAGAAAGACAAAATAAAAGTAGTCGAACCCAGCCTCTCATTTTCCAATTTTCAGAGGAAACATCCTTTGAATATCTGAACCAACACCTACAAGAGCAGCAGCCAAGCTGCATGCTCAGGGGCCACTGTTATTCTCAAGGTGTGCTGGGGGCCAGGCCAATGCAGCCATTCTTGCCCTTTACTACAGCTGATGTAGCAAATCATGCTAGACTGAAAATAAAGCTAAATCCCTTCCCCTGGAAACACCTGATTTAGCTGGTCTGCTAGATGGCTGGACACAGCCATTTTGAAAGTTAGAATTGGTCTTCAAGCTGTTAACTGACCACCACTGATCTCCAATGTTCCTTAAAATATTGCAAAATATTTTTATGTTATATTGGTAAACTTTAGCATGCCAAAACCAATGTGCAAGTGATAGCTATTACTGTGAATCACAATTTATTTGATACACAATAACTTTGGCTGTATGCTTGTAAATATTCTTCTGCTCCATTTTGTGCTATCCTAAATGGCCCAGCCCAAGCCCTACTCCTCCTCTTCCATCCTGCTGCACATTTCCAAACTCAAAGCTATAGCAGGACCCCTGTTTGTGCAGTGGAGACGGACTGTAGCAAAAGCAGGTAGCTGCTGGCAGTAAGAAGAAAACCTTGATGGCTCCAGCTCTGGTTTGTGCTGCATGCTCTGCCACCAACGTGAATTGGCCCAAGCACGAATCCTGGCCTGACAGTGAGCTCAGCTCAGATAGGGAGCAACAAATAATAAAAAGAAAAAACAATTGTCTTGCACCTCCTTAATAATTTCCTGAACTCCTACTTGCTGAAAAGGCTTACTAGAATTTTAGCACATGATGGTATAAAACATTATTCATGGTTCAGGATCATTAAAAGATTCATGTGATAGTGTTAAAACGATCTGGAATTAATACTAGATTCTGGTACACGTGACTGTTGAGAGTTATGGAGGTGTTTAATAATGTCAGGATAATCTTTATTTGCTAAATCTCATTGTTATGTATGAAGCCGCCTCTCTTATTGCACACTCCAAAAAAGTCAATAGGAATCTTTTTCTTGATTTCAAGGGAGTTTTAATTAGGCTACTGGTCACATAAACAACTTCTCAGATTGCACCAATTGAATTTAAGCTTGGGATTTGCAGATTCCCATTCTTCCTGTCTTTTCAATTATTAGCATTTTAGACTTCTTAAAGACATATCATCTTGGGATAACATAGTTAACCTGAAGGGTTGTATACACTTTTCATTTTATATACAAATGAATACTTTAAGAAGAAAGGCCAAAAATAACCTGTACATAAACTTGCTGAAGTCAGTAAACAAATTTGTCAAAACTGATCTTACATATCTCAGCTTCTTTTAAATCCAGGAATATAAATCAAAATAGTACTATACAACACTTGCACAGAAAGCGTGAGTACTGTCTAAATGTTACATCTAAATCTTACTCTGAAAGTTCATGAACAACTGCCATTTTGACAACTTCTACAGCTTTTTCTCCCCACCCCGTCCCACCGCCTTTTTCTGTCGTTGACAGTTAGAAGACAATGCTTGGTCATACCTCTTTGCCTGGATACATTGGATGGAATGAGAGTGCTACAAGCAACACCAGTTTAATTTTTATTTAGTGGCTTTAGTTTGTCACTGTGTAAAACAGTATAATCATACTTGCTTCTGAATGCTGGTGCAAGATTCAAATTTAGAATGCCTGAACATTTCTGAAAGACACCATAAGCCTTCATTTCCATCCATATTTTGTTTTCTTAAAGCAGTGCTATAAGTATTCAGAATCTTAGAGAAATGTTTCAATTTGCAGACCAAGCCTACCATGCCAATTTTGTCCCGTTATTGCAAGTCCAATTTAGAGCACAATGAAAAAAATCACAAGAGGTATTTCCATTGAAAACATGAGGTTTTTAGGTTAAAACCTTTGAGTATTAAGAATCCACACTGGGCCATGCCCAGAAATCTTTTTATATGGTGATTTTCAAGATGCATGCATTATTATGAGCACATGGTATGTAAATGCATTGGGCTGCTTAATAAGCATTCACTGACACACATCTGCAGCTTTGCTAATGTACCTTTTATTCGTATGTGGTTGCCAAGGAAACAGGTTATGGCCCAGTATTCTACCTAAAATATACTGAGCAAGTGTTCTATGATAATTTACTTAAAATAGGTACAACTTAGATTTTGTAGCCCATTGCTTCTGTAAATCTAGGTAACCTGAATTTATCTAATTTTAATGTTTTGCTCATTAGTTTAAACCATCAATGCCATCTTACTGTCTCTGAAAGTCCATCACCATTTTCTAAGTCATACAACATTGTGTATTAAAAAGAAACTTAACTACAGAAAAAAAAAACAGATATTCTAGGAATTGAAGGGGTGTTTTGTTTTGGTTTTTAAATTTGGTTGCTTATCTTAAATTTTGCCTAGTAGCCTTAATTATTTCTACTTACGAGATATCACAACATTAATGACTATGATGCAGCAAACTGTTTCCTACAAAAATTTGTGCTACTAGTGCCACTGAAATTAATGAAACTACTCCCTTTCTATAACACAAATTATACTCTATGATACAAAGAACCACGTTGAAAATTAATGAATTAATCAGGATTTCACTGATTCTTTCATTCAATACATACATATCTCAAATCTAAAGCACAGATACCAGACATATTTATTTTAACCAAGATGATTATTGCACATTCACAGTAAGAAGAAAGGAAACTGCTAATATTTGAAAAAGCCATGCAAAATGTGAAACTCTTGTTTTGAAATATCCTGATTATTTATTACAATACTATACTTGAATTTACAAAGTGCTCTTTGTAGGTCATGATTCAAGAGGTTTTTTACTACCCCTGATTACAGTCATGTATAAAGGTAGAGATTAGCCAGTTTTACATGAACTATATATAGCTTAATCAAACTGACAATATTAGAAGTGGGCATTGTCACTAAGAGAGTTCCTCTACCTTTATTGTATGGCACAGATTTGTAATGAACACTAGTGACTGGTATCCAGAGTTAACATTCTGCCAAGCTCAGGACGTTTGCTTGCCTGCCAATATGTTTGGTTTGTACAGATCACTGGAGGCTATAAGAACTTGTTTCAAAGATGCGTTGTGCCTGATTTTGTTTGTCCAACATCTATGGCAATAAAAATCCAGCAGGAGCTGGAAAAATCCAACAGTACTGACATGAGAATAGAGCAATGCAGTACCATAGCAAGAAAAACTCTTAAATGGTCATTAAAAAGGTAGAACTTTAACTGGGGGGGGGGGGGGGAATCATGTAATGCAGTGGTTTTAAAATGTTAAATATTTTAGCGCTATTTCTATGTGAGTTTTAAAGACATTTCAGCTTGCTATAATCACCCCATAAACTTACCCACCTAAAATCAGGTTGTTCTTCTGTTAGAGTCTTTTAAAAGTGGTATTGACAAGTATTTTCGGCAAAACCATCTCATTAATTTCGTGAACTCTGTGGCTACTGTGTATCGGCCTGCAAAGGAGATAATCCAAATTTAATGACTAAATTATTAGACAAGTATGAATTTCCAGATACGTTGTGTAACTCATCTAAATTTCCCCTGGAATGCTGTAGGATTCCAAATCTACATCTGGGAGGCTCGTAATATACCAGCAATAAAACAGTACCGTTAACCAAACTATTGTGAATACTGCTCTGCCTGCATTGTTTTATTATGGTTTAACCTGTGTTAATGTTTCATAGTATGTTCTAGATAGAAATGTAAGGACATTTTCAAGTTTAAAATAAATTATTGGGATCACTGCAAAAACTAAACTAAAACCAATCCTTGGCTCTACTTCCCTTCCCCCATCTCAACTATGTCCAAATTATTCCTCATACATTTACCTAATAAGACATCAAATAATGGAGGCTTCACAGTTTCTTCAGTTTGGTCCTGAGTTTCACACGGTAAAGGCAGTGGAAAACAAGTGTATTTTAAGTTTAGCTTCACAGTTTGCCAGTTTAGAAAACAAATCAAGGTACAGGGAGAAACAATCATCATTACTAGTCAACTCCCTTGACTCCACATAAACTGCTGCAACCAATTACAAGTTATCCTTTATCTTAAAAGCCTCCATGATTTTTTGCAGTCTTTCAAAAGGCCTTTTCTTTCTCCTCTTTCCATTCTGCCACTTTTCTTTTGGTCTCTTTTGTCACAGATATCATCACAGTATCTGTGATAATGACATTTCTAGGCAACTTATTTTCTGGAATACACTTCCTGTATCTCTCTGCTTAAATGATTACTCATTGTTGTCAAACATCCTGATTTTATGTTATTATGTATCAAACATCCTAATAAGGTTATAATGTAATACTGTAAAAATTATTCAGAACCAGGCTTTATTTCAGAGATACTAAACAAAATTAAGTTGTTCCATAGAACAACTACAAAATCTTACAGATAAGGCCTTATGACTCAGCTAATAGGCATTTATATAGAAGCAATTAAGAATACATAGATCCATCTTCCATTTGCAAATATACCACATACTTTTATAAATAACATTATACAGGAACTACAGGATCCATTATTTTGGCTTTAAAAGGTAAGAAGGTGAGCTAATTTTTTTTTGTTGTTGGTTTAGCTGAGTACATTTTTAGTCTATCTTGATTTGAATAAGTATTCTATAGCTCACATCTGCTCATAACAAAGGCCAGAACGAAAGAAAATTGCATTAAGCCATTATTATTATTTCAAATACCAATAAAGTCATATTCACAAATGACTGTTAAATATTATGGTGAATGGGAAGCTTAAACATCACATTTGGAAGAATCCAGCAGTAAAAGATCTTATCAAAGCTAAAGAATTCGCAAATTTGATAATACTAGAATTCAAATGTAATATTATACATAATAAAGCCCTTTTAACACATAATAAAGCAATTCACATGACAAAGTACAACAGACACTAGATGCCCCAAAAGGGTTAATTGGTATCTGTTCATTACTACCAGAGTTTGTCTAATAGTCTGACAAATATTGTCTGAACACAGATAGCTTCACACTGACAGACCTACAGTTTCAAATCAAAATGAAATTTAGAGGCAGAAGTAATCTTAATCAGAAAGGTCATTGAAAAGCAAGTAGGATGGTGTCTGAGTGAATGATTTTTAGTTTGATTTCATTTTTACTCATGCTTTGTATAGATTTTCTGTTAGGCAGAAATGGAATTTGCATAGATAAAAGAACACATTTCAATTATAAAAGGGAGAACTGAGTATCAACAATTAGACTTTATTATAAAACTGAAAAAAACCCTCAAGCCCTCCCAACAGTAACATTTGCAGGCTGTGCTGGAGGTGTGAAAAACTGCACCTGCTCCTACGTGTCCCAGTTAGCCCCCTCAGCCAAAGAGAATAAAATGGATGAAGTTTACACAGGATTTCTTATGGCACCTCTGGCTATAACATTCTGACACTCTGCATTAGCTAGATGCAGCTACCTTAAAATACATACAGCAACCCATGTATAATAGTCAAACTGGAAACAGCTTGCTGATTACTAGACTCCTCCTTAATAAATAAATCAGTTTCTTTAGCTAAAAGAAATTACTGTTCACAGGCTGCCAACGAGTTTTTCCAGACTCATGAAAGCACTTGAGTTCAGTCATATTAATTACAAGAGGACTTGCACCCCCTAACAAAAGAGCAAATTTGCAAATGGATTTAAAACAACCATAGCAAAGCATGCTCATGTAATGGAGCTACACTTTTTTAAATGCCTTGAGTGGGTATGTTTGAACACAAAGACGTAATAAAAACAGTTTTATCGCTAAGTGCCCCATCTAATCTAAAGATAAATATCAGCGGCAATAAATAGAGTGCTCCTACATAGCATTTGCTCAGCAACTTCCTTTAAAAATAACCACACAAGAAATAAACGAAGAATTGCAATTTTTATAACTACATGTAATGGCGCACTCCATATTAACATTTCAGACAGGAAAATAATCAGCAGAAGGAAGCTGCTGGAAATAAATCAAATTACAAAAAAATGCAAACTTTAATATGTCACTTGAGAGATGCTGTTTATTACGTTTTCAGTTCTGCTTCTTTAGGTGGAACAGGGGAATATTGCACTGCGTCAAACTAATATCGTAATTATGAATCAAATGGTTTTATTATCATTATTAAGCATTGGCCTATCAAGACAGAGGACAAGTCATAATCCTGAACAGTTATACTCTGTTTATTTGGAATGCACTGAACTGATATATTTAGAACTAAATGAGAATTAGCTTGATATTACTGACACTATCAAGGCTATTATTGATAATTGGCTGTGCTTCTAAATACCTCCTCTGCATTAATTTTCAGTGCTGGGTCCTCATCCACACAAAATATACTTAGTCATTTTAAAGTCAAGGACATGAAAGGAAAATGGCTACCCTGCTGCAAAAGTCTCATTGCAGTAGTGAGAATTTCTCAAGTCATGTACAAAGGAGACTCACAAGGAGATATACTGCGTTATAAGCTCAGTGGAGATATTTAGCAACATCTGATGCTGTATAAGCAGTAACCTGTGATACACATAAGATTTAAGTTTACTGATACTGTTAAACATATTAGCTTAAAATAGAAATAAGGAATTATAATACTTAAATTTTGCAAAATCTATAAGGTCTGCAAATTACCGCAGACCACAAGTGAGCTTATTCTATAAAGGCTTGTTTAAGATCTGACAGAAGTTCTTTTCCAGTATGCTTAAACACAGTTCTTTACCTGAACTTCAGAATGGGTCCACTGTTTAAAGAAAGGTTTATGAGCATTACTGTGGCTGAGTTCAGCAAAAGTGAAAGAAGATTTAAACATCTTATTCTCTACATTTTTCAGCTGCTAAATATTTCAGTGATACTTTTATACTTGTGATAATGAAACTATCACTTTATATACACACAGTACAAACCTTGACCTACATGCAAGACTAGGCTAAATTAAAAAAAGAAACCGAGGTACGTTTCTGGAAACAACCAATGCAAAACAGGAATAAAACAGTTTTTTGTTGTGTACAGCTTTATAAACATGGCATCGTTTAAGAAATGATAACCGCATGGAAACATAAAATGAGATCAGATTCTCGTTTAGAACTGAAAGGAAACAACTGCAAAATTTCCATTTGCATTGTGATATTGCTATTAAAGAGAATAACATCTTTCTACATCTCTAGTGCACCTTTTAAAAGGATTTGGTTGCCAAGGAAACTGGTTCTGGCCCAGTATTTATCTGAAACAGTTTCAAATATAAAAGTTGGTGTAAGTAATACAATACTTATAATTATTTTTATTCTTAATGCTCAAATTCAGGTCATTGTACCTAAGGCTGTTAAGTTTTTATTTCATAACCTTTTTTGTGTGAAGTAACACACACTTCAGTGAACTGATACTCAGTTTAATCTGACGGGGCCACCTTATCAATCTCTCTCTTTAAAGTCCTTCTACCTTAAAATAAAAAGAAATACTGCAGGTTTATGTTTGTAGCTAGTAGTGAAAATATAACCATTAAAGCATATTAATCTTTATTTAAGATTTCGCACAAAACACAAAACCGCTTATGACAGAATTTAAATATTTTTCATTTTTCTTATCTACCTCAATTTTTATTTTTGCATTTTAACTGCAAGCTTAGTAATGCTTATAGTCAGCTTTAAAATGTAATTGAATCAATAGGGTTTTCAAAAATTCTTTTGTTGCATAAGCGTTGCCACGCCCTTAGTACATATGATTATTTTAACAGACATGATTGCTCTACTTTCACAATAGATTTTTTTAAAAACAGATAAGAACAATTGTCATGCCAATATGTGAAGCCAACAATTTAATATTACATTGTTTTCATTAACAGTTTAATACATTTTAAAACTGAAAGCTACATTCCAAAGCCCATTTCATGTTCTTGCAACACTGACCAAGAAATCAGTAAAACATGCAAATCTCAACATACCTGCGTGTACCACTTAGTGCAGCGTTAGCATGGCAATGCACCCAGCCATTTTTATGTAAAGCGATGGAGATAAGTTCTATTCTTGGTCTTCTTGATAATTTTTTAGAAGCAGTTGTCAAAAATCAGATGGGAAGCAGCTTGAATAGACCGTGATCAGGAGAACCGAGTTTATCAACAGGGAAAGCAGGAGTGGGGAAAAAAAAATGTCCTCATCCAAGGTTTTCCGAATCTGCAACACAAGGTTGGTTTTTTTTTTTTCCTCCTCCTCAGAGGGTTCAAAGCTTGAAGCTGACCACTGCAAAGGCCACTTGTCACATTTACTGAAAATCAGCCTATTGATATCACAGCTGAAAATATAAACTCGACAACCAAAGCCCATTGCACAACGTGGACTGCGTAAGAGTTAAAAATAGATTCAACGTGCCTCCTACCTGCATAATAAATATGTAAGTTTCGAGTGCTTTAATTCGATATTCACATTAATTAACAATACAATATACATTATTTAAACTACAGTAAAAGCAAGAAGAAAAAGGGTGACACCATCTGGAAGCACAGTTTGCTTTTTTTTTTCCCCCCCTTTCCAAGGGCTAATAATGTAGTTTGAATGTGATGACAAGCTAACAGCTCACCACATTGCAAATGAAAAAATAATTCTTAAGGTGATGCTCAAATATCTAAGCCTGTAACGAAGCACAAACCAGTCTTCACTACTGCATGACATGGCACACAGACCATTTACATACTCACATTTGAGATACTAGGCACAGTATAATGAATTCAATACACAGCATGCACACAGCACAAGCAACGTTAATCCTGCCTGCCATTTTAGGCTTGCAGGAGTAAGATACATACTGCAGCACAGCTCTGGTAAGGGAGGAGGCAAGGGACAGCTCACCTTAAATGCAGTATCTGATTAATGTTGTAAGTGACATTGCGTATCAGCTACAGAGTCTTGGTTCAACTGGGTGGGAGGGAACAAAGAAAATTGTCATCAACTGGTGATGCAAGATGAGCTCCAGTCACTAACACTGTTAGCAAACTCCAAATTCTACAATGATACAGTAGTAAGCATTTCAAACTCTTATCAAAATCTGCCTGTGCAATGGCTGAGTCCGCCTGCCGAGGAAAACAAAACAATCTTCTTGCTTATTGGAGAAACGCTGGATTGACTACAGTAACATCCTCTTGATGCAGAAAGATTTCACGTCGCACATATTAAATCCTGGATGCACTTGCTGTGCTGTTCTAATTTTTAAGTTGCAGAATTAAAAAATAGAATAAAAAAAAACAATGATAGCAAAAATAGCATAACTAAAGGTCTAATGTTCATACAAATAAAACATTTCTTTTTCTTTCCTTTCTGTTTTCTCTCTTTTACAGTCCATCAAAATCCTGAGCAGTATTGACAAACCACACGAGCACAGGGTCTGACTGCATGATCAGCTGTCTGTGTCTACGCTACACCCTGTTAACCACAAGCAGTGTTAGAGCTAAATATATCTGCAATGCAGAAACGGTAGGTGCTATCTGGTATACAATTCTGATTAATTATAAAATATTTTTCTATCCTCAGATATAATAAATAAAAGAAAATTTGGTGCTGATCTCTGTCAGGCATGGTATCTGTCAGACTTACAGAACATAAAAGCTATCCTGAGTATACTGACCTAGATAGCACTAAGAAGACTTACGCAGCGTACAAGGATACTCACTGTCAAAGCAAGCAAAACGAAACAATGATTGTCTAATCAAACTGAAAGCAACAACTCACTACCACAGTATGAATTCCAAAATGCTACATACTGTATATGCACATCTCATGTTATTGGAAGATGCAAAGCTCCTTTGTTTTTTTTTTTCCTTGGAGGCTTTTCTTAGCTACGGTTGCACAATGACATTCTGACATCATGGAGGTCAATGCAGATACTAAAGTGCTGTCGTCTTTAAGAAAAAAATAATTTTGAAATATTAAACCACAGCTGCAAAAATACTACTACTACTAATAATGAAATATTTCATATCACCTACTTAACATCTTTCTGTTACCTTCTGAGATTAATAGCATGCACATTGTTCAGATGCATATGTTAAATTGGTATCACCCTCTGCAGCGAGTGCAAGAGTAATTGTGGGAATTAGATTTTTATAAATCAGTGTTAAAAAAAGCTCTTCTGGAAAACTTCAAAATACAATAAAATATTTTGCATATATAATGAAAAATATACAGAGCAAAAAGCATTAAAAACTGCTAATCTGAATTTTTTTTTTAAATGCCTACTAAGCAAAACTGGTTTTATTTTCATTGTCACTGTGTCTCCAAAGGGAGAATGAGAGAACCATGCCACAGTTTACTATAACCTGAATTACCTTCCCAGAAGGCTAAACCATCAGGTGAGGTAAAACAAACCAGAAGATCTACCTGTTTAGAGAGCAGAATCCCACACACTATTTCAGTGACTTCTCACAGCTTCCTCTCTACCCGCAAATACCGCAAGCTGATACCCAACACATGAACAGAATTGTGAAGATTAACGTGTTAGCTCTGAAAATATTTCACTGAAAGATTTCTTTAGGTAAATATTGTTTACCGAATGTATAACTGAATATAAATGGTTTCTGACCAACTGCTGAAATAAATAGATCCTTGTGAGGCCAGATTTGTACAGAGAAGCACTATCTTTCATTCAACCTGCCAATACATCTGAGAAAGAAAGCAGCCAAATTTTCAGCCACATATTCTTTCTCTAGGAACCTGTGTACCCTATGATTTTTTTTTCTAAAAGAGCACCTGCTTTTAAAAGTGAAAACTAATACCAAGTATTGTGTTAAATCAGAAAATGTTGCACAGCAACAACTAGACTGCTGTATGTACATATTCACTTCTTGTAAAAAACAGACAATCTGATTTTGCTTTTTTCCCTCTTCTTTCTTTTTTAATGATTAAATAGGTGTCTACTTAATTTGGAGTTTTTTCTTTGGGAAGTTATTTGGTATTTTGTTCTCTTTCATTTTAAAGGCTGGGAATGAGATGATCCTAACAGTCAGTGCTTTAAAATATTCAGAATCCCCTTCCATAAATAGCACATCTGTCACACAGAAAGGGAACCCTGCCAGCAGAAAGGCAGACCANTTTCTTAGCTACGGTTGCACAATGACATTCTGACATCATGGAGGTCAATGCAGATACTAAAGTGCTGTCGTCTTTAAGAAAAAAATAATTTTGAAATATTAAACCACAGCTGCAAAAATACTACTACTACTAATAATGAAATATTTCATATCACCTACTTAACATCTTTCTGTTACCTTCTGAGATTAATAGCATGCACATTGTTCAGATGCATATGTTAAATTGGTATCACCCTCTGCAGCGAGTGCAAGAGTAATTGTGGGAATTAGATTTTTATAAATCAGTGTTAAAAAAAGCTCTTCTGGAAAACTTCAAAATACAATAAAATATTTTGCATATATAATGAAAAATATACAGAGCAAAAAGCATTAAAAACTGCTAATCTGAATTTTTTTTTTAAATGCCTACTAAGCAAAACTGGTTTTATTTTCATTGTCACTGTGTCTCCAAAGGGAGAATGAGAGAACCATGCCACAGTTTACTATAACCTGAATTACCTTCCCAGAAGGCTAAACCATCAGGTGAGGTAAAACAAACCAGAAGATCTACCTGTTTAGAGAGCAGAATCCCACACACTATTTCAGTGACTTCTCACAGCTTCCTCTCTACCCGCAAATACCGCAAGCTGATACCCAACACATGAACAGAATTGTGAAGATTAACGTGTTAGCTCTGAAAATATTTCACTGAAAGATTTCTTTAGGTAAATATTGTTTACCGAATGTATAACTGAATATAAATGGTTTCTGACCAACTGCTGAAATAAATAGATCCTTGTGAGGCCAGATTTGTACAGAGAAGCACTATCTTTCATTCAACCTGCCAATACATCTGAGAAAGAAAGCAGCCAAATTTTCAGCCACATATTCTTTCTCTAGGAACCTGTGTACCCTATGATTTTTTTTTCTAAAAGAGCACCTGCTTTTAAAAGTGAAAACTAATACCAAGTATTGTGTTAAATCAGAAAATGTTGCACAGCAACAACTAGACTGCTGTATGTACATATTCACTTCTTGTAAAAAACAGACAATCTGATTTTGCTTTTTTCCCTCTTCTTTCTTTTTTAATGATTAAATAGGTGTCTACTTAATTTGGAGTTTTTTCTTTGGGAAGTTATTTGGTATTTTGTTCTCTTTCATTTTAAAGGCTGGGAATGAGATGATCCTAACAGTCAGTGCTTTAAAATATTCAGAATCCCCTTCCATAAATAGCACATCTGTCACACAGAAAGGGAACCCTGCCAGCAGAAAGGCAGACCAGACCAGGAAACACAACTGCTATTCCAATACATGATTACAAAAGAAGTTAGGATTTTAGCAACCCTTTATTTGGATTTTTTTTGTTTGTTTTGATTTTTTTAAACTAAGAGCTGTCTGACATATATGCCACCATCTATGAACTTTAAATTAAGAATGTTATATATGGATTAATTTTGATGTTTTTTTTAATGTTCATGTCTTAGTCAAATGTATACTATCAAGCTAGTCATGGCCTGTTTAGAACCATGGCAAAGCTCCTATAGAATTCAAGAAGGGAAGACTTGGGCCTTATACAGCAGTGTTAGATTTATGAGAAAGTATGATATTACAATTTCAGAACCAAGTGATAGGTTTGTTTAAAGACAATGATTTTCAGCAAAAGACAGATTTCAGCGGAGTCTCACAACAAATATATCCGTTCCTGCATTCTTGAGGTTAGCATTCTCAAGGTTAGCATTCTCCTTCTCCCAGAGAAGTACTGTTCTGGGAGAGACACAGCAAGGTGTTTTGGGTTGTGTGATTCAGGAAATACTAAAAGCCTGCTGGCCGTGAACGCAGCAGAGGAATAAACATCTCACAGTGAAGAGAGGAGTGAGCTTGTCCAAATCTTTATGCATACCTCTTGCCTTAATAGGCCTTTTTCAGTGCTTAGTAATAATTTTCCAGGCTTAGATTTGCTATGATTTTGCTTCAGACTCTACATAATTTCAGTTCAGAAATCAGTCTAGGCTCTTCTACAGCTGCATGATACATGGCATAGTAAATAAATAAATTGAAAAAATTGTACTTGTAGGTTGCACAAAGTAGGCCCAAATTTTCAAGGTAGAGATATATTCACCCTGCATGGTGTTTCTCAGTCAGAAACTTGGATTTAAGCTGTAACCTGATTTGTGCTAAAACTGTTATAGACCCAAGGCACTGGCTCTCCTAATTCTTGACTACAAAATTCCCTGCCTGTGCTGGGCCAGGACTATCTCAGCCCATGCTATGAGCTTGTGTCAGTTCTTTATTCAATTAGCTTAAAGTGAGGCTATTTCAAGTATCCTTGCTGGATCTCACAGGCCATTTGTACTGTAACCTTTCCCACTTTCAAGCTTCCTACTTGTAAACATGCTTCCTCTTCCTCTATTTATCACCACTCGAGGGCAACAACATCTAATCTCTCCTCACATACTGTAGCTTATCAAAATTGGTGAGGAATGCGGAGTCCCAATGCCACTTTGTAGTGCAGCCTTCGCTGGTTTCTTAAAGGAAAAGTCCTCCAGATTGATCATCTAGAGAGCAGAAGCAAAAGGAGATAGGGTATTGAAAGAAAGATTCACATAAAGTCCCTAAAACTGTACTGATTTTTGTCTGAAAGTATTGCCACACCATGCTAAGAAGGAAATACATGAGGGTAGTCTGGTAGACTGGGAACTCTGCCAAGAACCAACCTCGTAGCAGTAAATATCTGGAAGACTAGCAGACTTTGAGAAAAAAGTGACAAACACTTTCAGTTTTATATGGATCAGCTCACTTCTGTCTTTATTCAACACAGGCCCAAGTTGGACCAAGAGAATAAATTGTCCCTCTAGCTATAGAGGACACTCTGGATGTGGGAGTTACGCTTAATAATGTATAAATGAATGAACGGACATACATACGCTTGGGTTCATTCCTACATCAGTACTTGCCTTTTTTTTTTTAAAAAAAAAAAAAAACAAAACTGTTTGTCAAGTAAACAAGCAACATACAGAAAGCAAAGGATAGAATCAGTCCCAGCGCACAAGAAACTGTAGTCAACTCTTCTGTGATACCATCCCTGCAAAGCAATGACAAGGGAACATGAGGCGCAGCTGGGAATCCAGGGTGGGTGTTTCCAAAAGTGCATACCAGAACTGGCTATAGCCTTTCAACAAACCTGCTCTTGGAATGATTGTTTCAGCCTCTGAATTTAGCTGCATCAATTATATTTGTCTCTTCATTCCACTAGTGCCATTGCAAAAAACACCTTGTTGATGAATACTCACTTTGAAATTAGTTACTTTGGAAAAGAAAAAACACACCCTTGATCATGAACTAAATTCTCTGACTTAACACTCACATTCAGGAAAGCATCTGTATACCCACACATTCAGGCTAGCAATAAACTCGCTAGTCAAATGCCTTCCGTCCAAAATCCTACTGCTCACTACATGACTTAGAAGCTACTTTCTTCAGTACTGAAACCTCAACTAGTTGTTGTTGGGCTGCAGAAAATAAGGGGGAGGGGAAGGAAAAAAACGGACTGATGATAGAACCTCAACAGTTTGCCTTTCCAGAGCCAAAGTAAAGCACTTTTATACCTGATCCAGCTAGCGTGTCCTGGACTTCCATTTGTGTACACATCTAGCTCAAGTTGCCCCAGGGATACAGACTAAATCAGTTGAGTGTTGACAGTTTTCCCAGGCTTTCCCATAATTCCTTCTGTGTCTCTGTATGGCTAAACAAATTCTTCCATTATTTGCTGGAACAGAAAACAGTTGTTCTTCGTTATTCCTATACATGATTTACAGACCTTCATTCTTAATTGCCACACTCATATAAACAGGCCATTGAAAATAATATCTAAGTGGATTAAGATGCACATTCAAACTCCTGCTATTCCTGTTAGATGGGGTTGTTTTTCAGCACTACTGAATTAAAAGCAGAGCAGCATTTAAAGGCAATTCCTCTTATAAAAGGCAAATACTGAGATTCTACAAAAATAGCAAATATTTGAATATTATTAAATGTATTCTGATATACTGCATTGTATCAATGTTATGAATCTGCATTATGAAAAAGCATGCCTAAACTGAAGAATCAGACAAGTCATGTATTAAGATATATTGACATGCTGTATATACTTTTTTGTGAAGCACTTCTAACTGCCACTTACAGTCTAGTACTCTATAGAATCTTTAAGGGTTAGAATACCTGGGATTCAGTGTAAACAAACAGCAAGGAGAATATCTTTAAAAACTGTAAATCTATCCATAGAATCTGAAGAAAGTGATGCCTTTATAGATATTTGCACTCACCTTTACAGGTTGTATTTCTGTATTTTCTGTGTAACATGACACTCAAAATAGTTAGCAATAACAAGTAGTTTTGTCTTGCTTTTTCTCTGAATAGTGCTTTAATTACTGATGAGCATGGTCTCTCCCTCTCATTATACCTCCTAAGGCCCTATTTGCTTTCTAAACTGCTGCCAGACACTATGCCAAAGGTTTCAAATTTCTGTCTCCTACCGCTCCTGGCTAATTTACCTGATTAATGAATTTAGGTATGGTATTTTTACTCTGTTCTTATCAATTTTATTTTTCTCTGTACTAAATGGCACAACTTGCTTGACATCCATACCTACATTTTTCCCATGCTCCCCTCATGTTGATCAGCACTTCCATGTTCACATCACCTATTTCTTCTCCTCCAGTTTTAAGGGACAGACTTTTCACTTAAAGAGTAACAGACTCAAGGATTTGATATGGAAAGAGGTTTCACTTAGTCACATAAAATCCTGGAGAGAGATACAGACATTTTAGCCAAACCATTCTTGTTAATACTAGACAGTAGACAAGAAGGGCAATAACAATTAGGTTGAAAAAAAGGAAGTTTTTCAGACAGTCAACATAAAATCTATTCTTTGCAAAACAAAGTTCAGCCATTTTACATCTTCTTAGAAGTAAATCAGCAGAAAACTTCCTTTTATAAGCTCCTGATTAAAGTTGCTTCTGAAACACATGACTTCAAGCAGGAACAGTTTTGTGGACGTGGTCTCTCTCAATTACGGATTCCCCCCCCCCCCCCGAAGTTTGAGTAGGGACTACTCAGCTATTTTGAAGAACAGGCAGGATGAGAATAACACATTTCTTATTATTAAAAATATTAAGAAATCAATTTTGAATAATACAAGTACCAAAACAAGCAGGTGTAGGAAGCTGAAGTATGTCAGCAGAGAGAAGCTCCAAGAAAACTGTTTAGCATTTGATAAAATCAAATGTCACATAATAGGACAGAGAAATCTCACTTCCTAAAACGCATGTGTATAGATAACTGTCTCACAGCTCCAAACACTCTAACAAACATAGAACCAAAGCAACAAGAAATCTATTTCAAGCTTACTTGCTCAAACTCAGCTAACCATTATGCTGCTAAGTGTGGGCTGCTCTTTGAGACCAGTAGATCTGCTCAAACCATTTCTCCCAACCAGTCCAGTAGTGAAGCTTGTTCCTTTGTTTTTCATCTGCTCCTGACAAATAGGGGGGGTGGCGTTCTAAGCTTTTGTCTTCCAACTGTTAACCTGGTATATGTAACCAAAATCCAAGAGCATTAATTATGAACCCCAGACTACTGATCTTTTCCTCCAATGGTATAGATTGAGATTTTTCTACTACCACTCTCTTACACTGCCATCATCTCCACAGTTAAGGACTATTTATATTCCCAACTAGACAGGTACCTGATTTTAAGAAAGCTGTTCTACAAATCGTAGCTCTCTGAAGTCTGAACTAGTTCAGCCACAACTGAGGTCAGTGTAAATAAGGCCCTGTTTAAAAAGCTTTCCATTCTAGATCACTTATGAAATGACATCATTTCTCTTCACACAAACTCGGCAGCTCTTCTGTGTTTCAGAACTGAAACTGTTCTTCTGATGGTGTGAGTGAGTCAGGAAGAGAAATGGACACACTGACAGAAAGTTGTATCCCACTAAATCCTCAGGAATTTCAATGAAATTTTAGGACTAAAGCTAGTGAGCAATGGTAGTGCTTTGTTAAGAGTGCAGTTGTACAAAAGGCTCTATTAACAATAATAATACACTTTTACAGAATGTTTTATCCAACAGTCTCAGAGATCATTACAAACGTTAATTGAGCCTAACTATAGCCTGTGATAAATTAGCATTATTATGCTAATTTTATGATGGAAAGAGAAAAAGACAGAGAGGTTAAGTGATTCACTCAGGAACAGAACCCAGAACCACGTGCACAAGTGGGTTATCCCAACCAAGAAGGATTGTTGTCAGACAAATGGAAGCAGGATGTCAGATACAAACATTATGAAAGGCTTCCAAAACCATGATATAATTACTCCGAGGAAGTGCTTACCAGACAAGGAAATAGTGTTGCTGTGGACTAACAGCAGTAAGTTTCTTTCATTTGTTCTTTTATTTTGTAATTCTCACTGGACCTTTGCAGGATCATTCATAAGCACCAAGAATTTCTTACTGGTTATGTTGGTTTACTCAGCTGCAAATCTAAAAGTGGAGATATTTTAAGTAACGGCCATCAGGCCTGAATCAATCATCTGTGTTATTCACATTATTGACTTCAAAGAAGAGGACAGCATGACTGTATCCACTTTTCTTTAAAACATCAAGCTGGATATAGAAAGAAGGGCAAAACAGTTAAAATAATAAAATGTCTCTCCAAGTACCATTCCAATCTCCTTCAACACTTTCAGCTCTTGGAAAAAAAAACATTTAACAGCTGTTTTCGCTTCCTTTCCTTACTGAATATCCTGGAAAATGCATAATATGGCACTCATTAATCTTAATTGGATTGAATATAGCTCACAACAATATGTACAACAGTTTCATCTTTACCAAGCATCAGGGACTCTATTGCAGACAAAAATAATCCTTAGTCTTTCTTCCACCCTTGATACCATTCATCACTTGCTCCTTGCTTACACTAGCAGTTTGTTTCACATGCCTGCTTTTAAAGATTTTACTACCCTTTAGATTGCTTTTTCAATGATTCCTAATATGTCCATGATATTTGATAAATTCTGGAACTTCAGAAGTTTCTAGAATACCACAATCTTTATGCAAATGTATCTTGTTAGTGTCAAAGCAAATAATTTTATTAAGTCCTTAACAGATTCCTCAATATTAATGGCAGAGGGCAAATGTTCTCTTATGAATATCTAACAATAAGTAATAAGTAATTTATGAAATGTATTTTTCCCCTATAACGTACTGAATAAATTCTTGATGATTACCATTTTCTCTCTTCATTAATCTTCTCAAAGGTTTCTTACCTCTTTATGTTGAAGATACCTTTTATTTGCTGGGCAGTTCTGGCTTTATCAGTTCTTACACAAACTTTCCCTCCTTACTCATTTAATAAAAATTAAGTTAGCATAACGTAAGAGCTGGATACTAAAGACATGAAGCAGATCCAGAGCAATCAACTGCAGCACAAGCTTCCTCAGCATACCTAAATCCAGATCTGGAGAGAACACCTTAATGATCAAGAGCATGGCTTAGTCTCCACTTCCAACTAATCACTGTATTCCCTACTACAAGTATGGTCAATAGTGAGAGCTTTTTCTTGGACAATTCACTTAGTGGGTTAAAGATTTCAGAAGTTAACATCTTCTGAACACTGCTGGTTCACATACATACCAGTCATGACATTACTTGCATGCCAATTCTGACATTTGAAAAGAACAATAGAAATACTAGGCAGTAGAAAAACCCAAAACAACGCATCAGTACTAAATGGGCCGATCCTCACACAACTAAGCTGGCAGAGTCAAGCACAGAACACTTAAGTTTTGACACTCTTCTCATTCAATATCAACTGAAAGTAAACTCTGTGCCCGGCACCTTTGGATCTAGATGAGTATGTTTGCTGCTTTGTTTACTTGTGTAAGAAATGCCTAAACAACCACAGCTATGTCTACATTGCCAGTTGCAGGATGTAACTGCAGCAGCACCTTCACGCCTGAGCTAGTTTGGGTAGTGACAGAAGGGAAGACATGCCATCACTCACTTCAGCCTAGGCCAGTCACACAGATTCCCAGGATCCCAGACAGACCTCGTGTGATCACAGTTAAACCCCTATCCTGGGTGATCTTTCAGCCAGACTTCCACAAACACTTGAGGCTGAAGCTGTGTCAGCCACTCTTCTCAACACAAGGTGCTTGTTCCTGCCCCAGGTAAATCCGTGCCTTGTATTCTTCAAGAACCAACTTCATTATTTTTGTTCATTCTGGTTCACTGCCTTGCTGCACAAACGCTTGAGCTGGCACAAGGAAGAGGGGTGGGAACAAGAACCTGTGGTTGGGGAAGAGGCAGGACTGCTGCTTTTGGGAAGCAGCTCCTGGAAGAACTAACAACATCTTTATTGTTGCTGCCACCTCTTAACACAGCCTTGTAATTATTTTAGACCAATGGGAGCCAGTCAGAGACCTCACTGCTACCAGTGCCTGGTCCTTGTCAGGGAGCAGCGAGGGCTGGCTGCTCCCTAAGGGACAGGGAGATAAACCACAGCAAGCACAGCAGAGGCCTCACCAGACACCATCCTACCGTCCTAAAATAAGGGAGCAGGGCAGGCTAAGGGTACTAGCCAGGGTCAAAACAGATCATCAGGCAAGTTCATGGCAGTGAGGCAGGTCCAAGGCCGGGCTGAGAAGTCAATCTGCAGGTCAGGGTCAGACACAGCCCTGTGATTGCCAGGCAGGTCCATGGTGCCAGAGAGCAGGGCTGAGGTAAAGCCAGTCTGCAGGTCAGGATGAGGCCCAACCTCATGATCACCAGGCAGGTCCATAGTGACAGGAAAGAGCCAAGGTGAAGCTGGGAAGTCAGTCCACAGGCCTGATATCAGGACAGATCACAGGAACTACAGACAGGCACAAGCATGGCTGTAGTAGAAATAGGTACATCTGAACTTAAATAGAGCCTCTGGGCCCATGGGCAGGGATGTGGGGGAGGCTCCCGGTGGGGCTAATAAAGGCTTATTAGTGCCTCCGGGCCCTAACAGTCCTTCTCTTTCCCCTTTCCTGCGTCCTGTTCCTCCCACCCTCCTTATGCTAGCCTTAGCACTTCTGAGGCTGCGTGTTGAGTCAGACCAGCTCATTAGTTCAATCCAAAACTAACCCGCTTTTGGTAAGGTTATTCCTGGTTATATTAGTGAGCTCATCCATCTCTCCATGTGGCTATATGAACACTAGAACCAGGGCTACGGAGGCAGCTGGAGCATGTGGCTCGGGGTTTGGAATCAATGGATGGTGGCAGATATGGTGGCAGTGTGGTCTAAGCCACTTCTGAAACTACACCCAGAATTTTCTGGAATAGCTTGGATATGGATTTTCATACTGCAATTACCTTCTAATTTCAGAGCAGGTATATTGCAAGTGTCACTGCTCACAGATACCGTTACAGAATTGATTCTGTAAGTTAAATTCATTTTTACATTTACATAGCTCTGCTAGATGATCTACAGGCAGCTGGACTAGATGATTGTGGTAGGTCCCTTCCAACTGAAATATTCTATTCTATTCTATTCTACAGACACAGCTGTGGATGTACTTACATTTGCCTAAAGTGCTAGAGGACATTTACTGGCTCAAAGAGCATAGTCTGGAGAAGAAACGCTAAAATAAAGGAGAATCAGGCACGAGGAAGAAGAAAGGGAAAAGGAAACAATGTTGGTTTTTTTTTTTTTTAAATCAGAGCTTGTTTTTTCTTTCCACACCCTGTGTAATAACCCAGCAATGGAATGCAAATTAACATTCATGGTTTTTTGAACAATAGCCTTTGTGTTCCAAGCCACACTGACAAAGCAGAACAATCCAAGCAAAACATGCTCACAAAACCTTTTGCCAGCAATGTGCTAACCAGCTTTGTTGGAAGCATCTAATGCTGCAAGTGAATCTGTTTTGGAAAGTAATCATGTAAGTTCAACTTCTCTTTACTCAGCTGAGAATCTATTTCCTTCTTTCTCAAGCTGAATTTCAATCTGTGACATCACTGCAAATTCAGTGAAGTCAATATGGTCTTACTAAAAGTGCTACTGAAGTTCTAGGCCTAGGAAGCCAGGCTGAACATATACCAGTAAGGGCATAACTTGATTTCCAGGATCTCTGTTATCAATGAAAAAGGCACTGAAAAGCACACTGCTTCACTGTCAGAGACCCCACTACTCACTGTGCTTGCGAATACAGAAAACAAGACATATGACCAAAACCTATCACCTTTTGATTTGAAGACACTGAGAGATTCATGATATACGTGATGCCAGCTTTACTTCAGAGCAGAAACACTAAAAGGCAAAAATATATATAAAAGCATGCTTTATCTAAAATTTGGAAAACTAATCTCGTGATTGCAGTTACTGCTAGCAGATGTCAGCTCCTGTGGAAGAGAACATATTTGCTGGTCTATTAAACTGCTGTCTAGCCTCCACCCTATTTAGACCCAAGGACGGTTTTCAATCAGCATGTGTAAAAGCTCCCAACCTATCTTTACACGTGGGCAAAACCACATTGCCGAAGAGAGCTTCCTGGAACGAGTGTTGAAAAGCTTTGCAGGACAGTAGAACATTTGTAGTGAAGGCAAGCTTGAAGATACACTCCAAGGTGCTTCCATCTACATTCTCTGAAATGATAACCCATCTACAGCCATCATCACTATGAAATCCTCTGTATAAATTGTTAGAAGTCATCCTCTCCATTAACAATGGAGAATATATGAATATATCATAACGAGCAATAACAATCATAGTCCACTGAAGGGAAAAGGATCAGAACAAGGACAATCAGTCTCTGTGTCCCTTTTTTCTACATGGCATATAGTTTTCAGCCATTTCAAGCCTGTGGTTACTCACTGTGAGAAAGCAGGTTGGGTGCTTCTCTGTTGCTATAAAATTGACCAATGTCCAGACAAATACAGAGGAAGAGCAGGGACAAAATAGCTAAAGCATAAAAACACAACAAAGCAAAAGTAGCAATTTTAGAACTTTCATATGGGATAAGGGCGAAAAAGTCAGAAATTAGTTACATCCCTCATTAGCTTTTGCCTACTTGACAAAAATTCCACTGGCATTACCACTTACTTTCATTAGGAGGAGCTCTATTGGAAAAAAGGATTTGATGCTTCTGGAATGTTAGCGTCTTATTAAATGTAACTTGCTGAGCATACTTGTTTGAAAAGGTCTGTGGTTGCCTTAGTTTGTGGTCTATAATCACCTTACTAATGATTAAACAATGCCAAAATCTGGTATTACCTAAAGGTTTATCAACTGGAATTTAATTTAACTGTAAACTCTGCCTTTAAAAGATACTGAAATTACTATGGTTATAACAGCCACCATAAATCTGCACTAGTGACTGAAGTCAGGGCCATCTGCTCCTAGGGCTATAAGGGAAGCCAAAGAAGCCATAGAAAGGGAAAACTGTGAACTGCCTCCTGATATCTAGGACGTAAAAGAATCTTTGCCAAGGCAACAAGAGCTTGTGATCAAGACACTAAGAGAGACCCTCTCTATCACTCTACTCGTGTTACCAAAATTCTGTAGAGATGACAGTTTCCACCACTATTCAGGTTTCAATTTGCGGTTATTCTAAATCTGGTACTGTATTTGCAATGCAGTTAAGCGATACTCAGAACAGACTGCTTCATACTGTGTTACTCCAATCTTCAGACAGACAGCGCTTTTTTCCATCTATCAGCTTGGACTTTCCCCACCTCCCTGTAGCAGGACTCTTCTCACCTTCTCTCTCCTCCCGTTTCAACATTGTGCCTAACAGGACGAAATAAGAAAAGCACCAGGATTTCAGTTTATTTATGGTGAAAAAAAATATTAATAATTAAAAAACACACCTTTGTTTTGTCTGACATAATTTTTAACTTCCATTGCTCATATGGACCTATGGTATCATTATATAGTTTGTTTTCATATTTTCACATAGCATTTTGGTCATGCTGAAATGTGTACATCTCTGGAAGACACGTATAGTAGGTGTGAATGTACGCTTCAGAGTTCATGTGTTGTTTCCAACATCCTGTGATGTCTTCTTCACTGAACTCTAGGTTTAAACAAGCGCTCAGGAAAGCGCAGTCCCCCAGTAGTCTGAAAGGGTCCCCAGAGCAGCCCAGCCCACGGCCCTGCGAGGCGGCTGTGCAAGGGCACTAGTGAGCAGCACCCAGCCGGCAGCCCCAGGCAGGTGCCTGCCAGGCACCAGGCAGCACTACCCTCCAAGCAGGGCTCAGCTTACACACAAACCTCAGGCCACTTTTTTCCAAGTCATTACTTGGATACCATTCTCTGTTTACGCTATACTGTGAGGCAGGAAACCCTTTTTTCCCCATCATACCTAAAATTCAGGGCTCATTCCAACTGGCACAGTGGAGCTCATTATCAGCTGGCTTTAGTTTTCAGTTCCTGTGCAAATCATGCTGTACTTACGATGATATTAAGCTAAAATAAATGCCAAGCTGAAAACAGCTTATCTGCTGCCTGATCACAGAAGAAATTGGCAAGTGGTTGGGCTCATACTTCCTCATTTTTTTTGTATTTCAGGTTTCAGTGGAGGATCTCATTGGTTCATCTAAACTCACTGCTAAATAAGCAGTTTTCTTCTTCTCTTTTTCATCTGCTTGTTAGATCTGCAAAAGTCAGATCACATACACACGGCCACTGCTTTCAAATTTAAATGTCACAAGTTAAGCATATAAATACATAGTGAATCATACAGTAATGCAGCAGTTACCGAAATTTTATCCTGAAATACAGTGTAACTTTTTTTCCTCATCACAGCATCGTAGGGTAGGATTCTGGGATCTTGTTAGTAGGAAGAATATTAGCTTTTACTTTTTTTTTTGTTTTAAAATAATTTTTAGTTTTACAGATGTATATCAAAGCTAAAAGCACGCATACCCTAAAAGGTTAAATGTTAAAAGGCAAGTGAACACCAGATTCACTTTCCTTTAGTTTTATAATCATTTAAAAGCTGACTCATTTTCTGGTGTATGTACTCATGAATGGGTCTCTTGGAGTTGACAATGCTGGAAAATTTTTCAACAAAAATTACTCTAGTTTTTCAAATTTCTATGTCTAGGTATCGTCTCTAAAAATAAAAACTCAAAGATTTTATTAGCTTTACCTTACTCCAAAAGGCAACCTCTAGACTTTTCAGGGGATACAGTGAACATGGGGAAGCAAGAGGTAAAAAATATGTATGTCTTTCCCTCAAGTACAGCCACTTTTAGAGGTCTTAGAAGAACAATGTATCAGCCTTGTTAGATCAAGAACTCCTTGCTTTAAATAAGTAATTAAATAAAAAGGATTCGTATTCCTAATTTTGATGTATTTCAGAATACAACAGTAAAAGGGACAAATTCACAAAAAAACTAAAATCTTAATTGTTCTAAATATAATGAGTAAAGACAAAATAGTGTACATCTTTTCAAATATTAAAAACAATTCTGATACTTGATTCTGCAAGTTGATTTGGCATTTGGAAAGGCTGAGTTTCCCAACTTACTTTACTGCTTTTATTTTCCTATCTAACAATAGTTACCTGTCACTGGATCACACTGTATTCTCTATAATCATCACTTTTACTACAGCCCAGTGAAAGTAGGCTTCCAATTCTTTTATTATAAATCCTGTTTTAAATCTTTGCTACAGGCAAACCTGTAGCATTTTCACATGCCAATTCATATTCAGTCTTCTGCTCGATCTTGTTTCATAGTAAGCTTCATAGTAGTATGGCCATAATAACGAAGATCTGAAAATTGTTAAAGTCAAACAGTTCAACTTCCTTTAAGTTCCAACCAGTGTCATCAAAACACTTTGTGCAGGAGTATCTGAGGCTTTCTTCTTTATTTCACAGTGCTGATGATCATATTTTCTTAGAAGGTGGAAGAGCTAGAGTTTTACATCTAGGATCAGTCACCTAACTCAGTAAACTAAATAGCTGCTATGTCATTACTGTTTGCTGCGTGGTGAGTAAATGCACCAAGTCTTTGTCTGTTGAATAGCTTGGTTTGCAGCTCTTTGCTTTGCTGCCCATAAATGACAGTGTTAAAGCACAGTGCAAACAACAAAACAAGAAAGGCTGATAAATGTAAAATAGTGTTATCAGCGTGTCTTCCAACAGTTGTTACCAGAAGTAGGAGAAGATGCAAACTCATTTGCAGTCCATGAATGGTGATAGTTTTTCTGGCCTTTTTATTTGAGCTATTTAAATGGCCAACATGTCTTCCTTCTCTGCAGAATAGGCAGTAGCTAATTACAATGAAGATTATAAGAACTACAATAACTACAATTAAACAATTCCAGCTGTTCTGGCAAAAGTAGTTGCAACCACAGTTGGCCAAGGAGGTTCTGTTTTGAATATATCTTCCAGTCTTTCTTTTATGCCTTCTATTAGTAATAGGCAAATATCTTTAAGCTTTGTTATAATCCAAGCACAAATGATGACATGGTGTTTCACTGAGTGCACCAGTGGTAAATACTGCAAAGGCCAGCATATACAGCAAGACACTGGTTAAATGCCATCAAAGTAAAAGTTCTTCTCCTGCTTGCTACTTGTACTCCAAAGATTATCCAGATTACAAATGGTGGAGTTCTCACACCAAGTACTTGTACTGTGCAACAGGTGGCACCAAGGTCACAGAAGGGGGAACAACAGAGGAGGTGATGGCACAGGAGAAAATATTGAACTTCTTTCTTCATTTGAAAGCATTTTCAGACTCTCTTTGATATTAGCAACCTAACTGAAGTAATAAAAATCAAATCAACTGTATAAATGGATGTTTTTTACTACATTTTCTACATGCACTGATACTGAGCATTTTCCTTTGGATGAATTACTGAACACATTCATGTCCTTTACAGTCAGCTACCAGGTCCTGTAAAAAAAAAAAAACAACAACAAAACCCCCAAAGATATTATAATTTGTACAGTGAGCTTGATCTATTTTTCCCACAACCACAAGCACAGTTAGCAGCTATTCACAATAAGAGAGCTTTGTCTGCAAATCTGCTAGCTGATTTTACTGTAACCTTTACATGTGATGTATTTGTTTTCATGGTTGAAAGAAAATCATACCAGAACCTGTAAAGTATATCCTTAACCGTCTCCTTTTGATGGCCATTTAGCAGAAAGATGAATATAGAAAGTATAGAAATTAAAAGTATCCTCATTATAAAAAACACCACTTTTGCTAGCTAGATTTATTCATTTGATGCTATTTCATAGGGCAAAGCAAGGAACAAGCAAATGAAGAGAATAAGCTGCTCACTGAGCCTTCTTGATGGTGCCTCAATTGGCAGATGGGTAGTGCAGGGAAATAAACTTGCAATAACCCTAATGACTAAAATATTTCAGCCTGCAAAACCATGACTCTAGAATCTTTCACAAGCACTACACTTACTAGGAAAATAAGGTACATTCATGATAGTATCAACCTGGCACTTAGCATGACATAATCTGTTATGAATGTTTGCTTTCAAATATCCAAATAGATGAGAGTTCTGAACAGTATTTGAGATAAAATTTTTGTCAGCAGGATACAATTTTTCATTTAAAGACAAATTGGCTTTGCCAATTGTCACTAGCAATTGGCTTTACTTACCAACTTAAAAAATCCCCACATATAAAAACATACAAATGTTATGTGCACAAAGTCTTTGAAACTATTCTGTTGTAAGCACCTTCCACTGAAGTTTAGCTGTCTCAGGTTCTTGTATTTCTGATATTTCAATGCCTCCCCAACCTCTAATATTTTCTTAATTTTATTTAAATGCATAATCTTTCAAATGCAGTCTTAAATGCTGGATTTTCTTGAGATAACTTGCAATTTATTTTGTGTTTGATTTTCAGATATCTTTAATAGATGTTCCCTGCATTTAACCAAAGTACACATTACTGAGAAGTCTGAATCTAACACCTGAGAACAGAGACAAGCACTCAAAAACGATATTTCAGAGGCAAGGAGAATACTGTGAATGATCTGAGGAGTTTCAGCTTCTTCTGCGTGACCATCAGTTAAAGTACGTATGTACACAAATACTGCAGTTAAAGCATTTCCAAAGCAGTTAGGTAAATTCAGAGCGTAAGTCCTGTTTCCAGAAGCCATATAATAATTTTGATGCAAGCTTTCGTTTTGCTCATGGCTAGTTGTTGCTCAACTGTTAGACATAGGCTTACCACAGACAAGCAGGTTTCCAGACTAATATGGCTGCTTCTGAGAACACAGTAGCCTAATTTTTACTAGATCTATGACCAGCCTGTGGTTGGTTGTTAGGTAACAGTAAGCCATAAACACAGGTACTCTGTATAGTTTCTGACTTCACAAAACTGTATAGCTAGATTTTACATAATTCACCTATAGTTATCTTCTTCAAGAATACTTCTGAATACAGACAGTATATGGATGGGGCACCGTCAGCATCTCCTTACTGAGTCTGCATGGTTCATGAAAGTCACATATAGTCTCCATAGACACATGTGGCCTTTGAGCACATGGAGAAGAGATAAGTGTGCTTTAAAATGATCTACACATGCTGCAAAACGTTTTGGGAACAACACAGAGTATAGGAAGTTTATTTTATGAATATATCAGGGACAGACATTGCATGTGTACTTGCTTTTCACAAAAAGAGAAACATTAACATTTTTTCTTTTATTTAAGCAAAAGGGAAAGCAGTGGCCAGTGACTACAGCTGCCCTCACAGGAGGCAGTCACCTCTTCGTGTCAACCTGTTAACACTAATGCATCACTTCAGAGTTATGGCTCCAAAGCTTCAAACTACTCCACACAGGCCAGCTTCTGTTTTTACTGGGGCTCTGTGCAGTCATACAGCTTCAGTTTAACAGTGTCAATGGTTCCAGTGTCTGGAACCATTTTTAAAACGCACTGCATTGTCACAAATCAGCCTTCTGGTCTCTTAGTATAATATGTTTAGCAAGTGGAGCATTTAGCTACTTCAGCCATAAACATATATATATACATACACACATACACAGTAGGCAGTCTATCTTCCATTTATTGTGTAGAAGGATGAACTCATTGAAAGTATCCACTAAATAAGCAAGAAACTGCTATAGTTTTTGCTAGAATATGCAGAATAGACATAGTAAAATTCAACCACTGTCTCCTGTGGTTGTCAGGGGCCCTAGAAAGTCAACTTTATATGTGCATAAATAATTAATGCATTGCTTAGTCATTCGTCTATCAGTTGTTCACTTCCTACGCATGGACAAAAGGAAACAGTATCTTAAGGGTCTTATCTGCAGTTTAGATCTGTATGCTGATTTAGAACAGTATGCAGTCATACTGTAAAATGTCAATTTATGAATTTTCACAGCTCTTGTGCCGGAGTCATGGGGCCTGTTCATGAAGTCTTTACCCACCACACATTCAAGCATGGCTTCATGCCCAGTGTAGGCAGCAGCTCCATGGTGTCTGCAGTGTTCCTAGTTGGCATTTAACAGGAACCTCAGTTCTCTGCTTAGATGTAAGATGGCTATTAGGAGGTAGTCTGCAAAATCAGAAGAATCTTTAACAGGAAATGATCAATATCAACGCGTCTTACCGCAGTGAATCTTTTGTGAACGATACAAACTGATTCAATACAGACACTCAGAATTATCGTATTACAGCAAAACTTTCACATGCTACAAATCCCTATACTACATGTCTGGTTAGAAATTCATAGAATATTATCACTTATCATATATATGTCACTCTGCAAAAGTGAAAATTTTTTTTGTTTAAAAAATGCAAGGTTAAATGCATGGTCTGGGGTGGCAGAGCCTTCTTTCACATAGCATATCAGAACTTCCCTGGGATTTTCACTGGAAACTTGAGAGTTGAGGCACTGCGATGGAAACAAGATTTTGTTTTCATCTGCCACAAATGAAATCACTATCTATTGCTCTTATTTAGATTGAACTGGCTTTACACTAGTGTGACTATATTAGCTTAATAGTAATTACATGTGGGTAAGAAATACTGAAACAAAGTCCCACAGGTTTTACTTGTCTGGCTGAAGAAACAGGATTTCTGAGATGCTGAAGTTTAAGTCACTTTTGAGCTGTCCTCATTTGGTAGACTATTGAACTAACAAAACAACAAAGGACAACGTTGGGATCATCCCGGCAGACGCCGAGAGATAGATTACCCTAATTTAACATTTCATGGGCTTCACCACAACAATTCCAAGACATCTTGTAAAGTCTAGATTGCATGTGACTCAATGCCACACTGATACCTTTCTAGGATATTCTAGGAATCTTTTTCTAGGAATATTTCTGTTCTTCTAGGAAGTTTTCTGTATCCCTCTGCCACAGTTGAAGGAGTTTCCCAGTATAGAATAGTAGTCTTCATCTTGCAGATTTTCCAGTATTACAAAAGCTTAAAAATGTTAGCACTGAATTGGATAGGAAATGAAACCTGTTTGTGCATCAGCAATGTTTGTATTATTTCAGGCACTACTGATGGGCATTATACTGATATTACACTGATAAATTAATTAGGAAATATTCAAAGGAAATTACAATCAGATTACCACTCTAACCTGTCTTATGCTATCTTTTATAATTGCCGCATCTATTGACTTTCAAAACTCCATACTAATTTTGACTAAACATGTTTGCAAATTTTTCATAATCTGAATAACTGAAAATCTGAAAGTGATGTTTGGTCACTGTGGAAATAAAAAGATTTATAATACTTATATATTTAGCTGCTGAAGTGGTCTGATGATGCAAATCAAAAAGAACACACACCCAGCACAAGGAAACTCCACCCTCTCAAGAGGGGCAGGCCAATCTGACATTCAGGACATAGTATTCACTCACTGCTTAGCCAGTATCATGGTGAAGTGTCTGTATCTAAGGAGACTATGTGGTTCTTCCTGCAGTCAGTGATGCTGCTATGCGACATGAGAAGGAGGTCCCCTTTCAAGAGTCGTGGTAGCTGTGACAGTACTGACTCTACTCTCTCTGCTTGCTGACAGTATGGACAGGATTTCACCTACCTAAAAACAGGATGCTATAGAGTGTCCCACCTTTCAACCACTTTGTGCTCCAGAAGAATAAGCGTCTCCTTATTCTGACAGCCCCATTATATCTGACAGCCCCATATGGATGTCTTAGGCAACTCAAGGTGTTTTAAAAGGCACTGTAAGCCTCTATTTAGGAAACTGAATTTCATCCCAAATAGCACCGTATGAACAGCTCTGATTCTGGCCTAATTCTAATTGTAATCCTAATGTGGGAAAGATTTCAAACAAGAAAAAATGTGAATTATAATGTGAGATGCTAGGAAGGCATCACTTGTGAACAGGTCACACTGATGTTCAGGTAAGGTATTTCTAAACTTTTCATAATGTCGTAAAGCTGACTGAATCTAATTCTATTCTGAAAAACTATCCACATTTGCAATATGTCCGTAGGCTTCTCTGCCACCTATGTGATACAGTAACAATGCACTAGCAGGAACAATGTCTTGTTGTAATACAGGACTACTACAACCACCACGTCATTTAAAGACAATGATCTCTCTACTTATTTACTTACATCCTGATGACATCTTTCCTCTCAAAACTATTATATATGCACCCAAAATGTTCTATTATTTATGATCTAAACACCTGATCTCTGATTTTTCGTTTCCTCTTGCCTAGGACCACAATGATCCTCATCATAACTAAAAACAAAGGAAACCTAGATGCCTGGAAGAATACTTTCTGATTTCTTTACTGTCCTTAGATGTACATAACTACCAGAGACCAAAGTACATGATGCCAGAAAATTATGTATAATTCCTGCTAAAATAATGGGCTCTCTTCTACTGAAGCAAAAGGGTACTGCTGGTTTCAATGGGACAGGACTGGATCAGGATGGAAGCATGGGAATTGATGCTGAACGCTTTCTATTTGTGTCCCAGTTTTATTCAGATTCATGAGAAAGAATGTTGTTAACTACAGGTAAAAAGTTAAGAAGACGGGACACATTCAAAGGTATTTTGGTGTTGTACCAATAATCTATTCTGAAATTTAGGAATGTCACTTGGAGAACTTTCACAATACAAAAAGAGTATAACATGGTGAACGTAAATTATGAGGATGATGAACTAAAAATAATTCAGGAAAATTTAGTAAGTTTGAATGTACTAAGGCAATATTTAAAGACATATATGTCATCAAATCTTACGGAGCAGACTCACTGAAGAAGATAAGGAGCAATCTTCAAATATATCCTGCAGAGTTTAAATATAAAAGTACCTTTTCCAGAAATAGCTTTTCTTACTACCGAGAAGAATAACCTGGTGTATTCCTATTCTTTTGAAGTTTAGGTTGCTGGCTATAGTTTTATTCTTTCAGTGCCACACAAACTGTAGTCTTAAATTCATCCCTTTGTTGTTAGGAGTTTCATGTAGAGAATATCCAGGCTTTTATTTGGAAAACATGAATTAAAAAAAAAGGAAATATCCATTTCAACAATACACTCATGCCTATCAACACCTGATAATTAAAGGAATATGATGTAAGTTGATTGTATATTCAAAAAAGTTAACCTACCTTGTATTCTTCTCTGTTGAAACTGGATTAGTTCATGCTTCTGTTTCCTTCTCTGTATTGTTAAAATACTGCTCATTGTAAAGGAAGCAGCAAAGGAAATTAAAGAGAAGCTAAAATAAAGAAGTTACTTTAAAAACCAAAATGTCTAGGATGTCTTTACGTATTTAGAATATGAGTCTTCCTCTAGGCATTTACACTGTTTTTATGCCACCACAGACTCAACCAAAACAGTAATAGCAAGAGATACAAATATTGTAATAAATACAATAACCTCACAGCTATCATAGATTTACTGTGGTTGTCTGAAATTTTATAGAAACAGGAAAACTAACAAAACTCAGATCCTCTTACTTAGAATGTATTTCTCCTAAGTAATTAGTTGTGTTAAGGAGAATACCTGTTAATAGTCTATGGCATATTATACACAACTGAGCTGCTCTGATTCTCTTTCACAGAAAAGAGAACATGAATGCTTATTGTCCAATTTTTTTTTGTTATTTGGGGTGGACATTCTATCACTCTGTCAATATTCTTTGGGTTCCCAATGTGTCTTCTAGGATTCTTCTCTGAAAATTTTATAAAAATCCCTCATCCACCCAGGTGGAATAGGAAAAAAAAAGGAGCTTTTGGTATTTTTCTTATGGCATGAATGATATAAATTATTTAATTGCATATAGTTCACCTCACGTGTCCCTTCAGCCAGCTTAAACACCTCAAAGACAAGCCTTCAAAGCTGTTTCAAAATTTTCTAAGAAATGCATACAAATATTTTAGAAATAAATTCTCTTAAATAACAGAACATTAAAAGTAATATGAGAAGGAATAGAGAAAAGAATAGCCCACGGGAATAGGTTGAGTGATTCTTACAAGGTCATGGTACTCAGGCAAGTACAGATGAGCAAGATGAAAGGTCCTTCTATGTCAGCACTACCCATTCTCTCTGCTTATTACTCAATTCTGCATCTGCGATGGGATCATTGCTGTTTTTATGGAGTACTATGACCTTCCATTTGTCCAGGGAGTTTTAAGAGAGCATCTTCTAAGTGCTGTAGAAATAAATACATATAAATAGCAGTATCACTGAAAAATTAACTCACCTTTAAAGAAAATTCTTTCCTGGGACTCTCTTCATCACTTCCGAGAATCTCAAATGTACACAGTGAATTTTAATTGTGGATTAAAAATATAAGTGGCCTGGAAAACGTGGATGAAACTACCACAAGACCTCCATATTTTCCATACAAATTTTGGTTCCACGCCTTAGAATGACAACAGCCTTTTCCCCAAAGTAGACGTTTATGAAAGTCCTAAAAAGTTGGCTGGAGCATGCCTTGCTTTGTTCATGTCCACTACCAGCTGCAAGCTGGTATCCTGTGTAGAAAACATCATTCAGCAAGCAGGGGTATCTGCACCAGAATATTTTGTGTAATGACAAGGGCACTGGGTAAAAAATGTCTATTGTCTTCTCTGACTTGCCCTCGAAAGCTCCTCCTTTGCTCTAGCCACTGCAGATTTGCAGACATGCTCATGCTCATGCTGAGCATACCTTGTGGTATCTCCATGCACAGTATATGCTGAATCTGACTTACATTACTACTACGTACTACATTTTGTTGATATTTCTCAGACAGGGCTTGTGACTTGAAAGGGGCTGCAACATGCTTTCAGCAAGACGCCAGCGCACTTGCCATCTTTGGGCTTTTTTGGATACAATTATATGTAATTGGGGTTATAAAATTATTCTCATTAATGGAACAGATGGAACACATCTGAGAAGCAGGTTTATTGCTATGTCTGAGAAAAAAAGCACTAGGCAGTATGCTGCTCATTACCAAGAGTGGTATTGCAATTACTAGTATTCCACCTATCAATATCAAAAGGTAAGGGCAGAAACGATGGGAGCCCTACATCTGTCAAGTTATTGTCCAACTGAAGATTATCAGGATACTGTTACTGCAAGCTGTCCTCTCTGGGTGGCAATGAGTAAAGACTGCAAAACCGGTAAGGCGAATTGCAACAACACAAAGCCTTCATTCAGCTAACATCCTACGAGAAGCCGTTACCAACATTAAATTAGCAATGAGAAGCAACAACATGCAAGTTAGATGGATATGTGCTGAGGCAGCGAGCAGGCCTTTTCATAGCATAGCGCATTTGGGGTAGGCTGTAATTGAGGTCTGCTAGGTGTGCTGCAAACTCAGGAAGTGCAATTTGCACCTCCTTGTGCCAGAAACTGAATGAGTCAGATCCTTAAAGCTTCAATTTTAGGTTTGCTTCTGCCTCCTCATTGTTCTGACTAATACAATGTTATCATAGCCAGCTAAGTATGGTAAAAACCAGCTGCATAGCCTCTAGGTTAGAGCACAGCCAGGCTCACGCTGGTGTCAAAGCTAAAAAACACCCACAGATTTCAGTGGAGCAGCTGCAGGCCACTCCAGCTAACTGTAAGCAAAGAAGTTATTAACTGCATGTCGTGGTTTAACCCCAGCCAGCAACTAAGCATGACACAGCCGCTCACTCACTCCTCCCTGGTGGGATGGGGGAGGGAATCGGAAGGGTAGAAGTGAGAAAACTCATGGGTTGAGATAAAGAGAGTTTAATAGGTAAAGCAAAAGCTGTGCACACAAGCAAAGCAAAACAAGGAATTTGTTCCCTACTTCACATCGGCAGGCAGGTGTTCAGCCACCTCCAGGAAAGCAGGGCTCCATCACATGTAACGGTTCCTTGGGAAGACAAACGCCATCACTCCAAATGTCCCCCCCTTCCTTCTTCTTCCCCCAGCTCTATATGCTGAGCATGACGTCATATGGTGTGGGACATCCCTTTGGTCAGCTGGGGTCAGCTGTACCAGCCATGTCCCTTCCCAACTCCTTGTGCCCCCCAGCCTGCTCGCTGGTGGGGTGGGGTGAGGAGCAGAAAAGGCCTTGACTCTGTGTCAGCACTGCTCAGCAGGAACTGAAACATCCCCGTGTTATCAGCACTGTTTTCAGCACAAACCCAAAACATAGCCCCTTACTAGCTACCGTGAAGAAAATTAACTCTATCCCAGCCAAAACCAGCATACTGCACTAAGAAACACATAAATCAAGATACATTTAACAATACAACACACTGTACTGCTATCAAAGCATCAGAAGTCATTAGCATCTCAATTTTTAGGCGTCAAATTTGAAACACCTTAAAGAGGCCAGAAGTTCAGAACGAACTAAGCAAATAGACATAAGACTTCTAAAATATTAAAAAAATAATAACCTCCCAAAACAAGAGACTTAACATAGGCAGCAACTTGAAATGCAAACCTAGCTCTCTAAACATAAGGAACAAAAAAACAGAAAAGTATTCTGTATTGTTTAGGCCCCAGATGTGCACACTGCAAGATTAGTGTCATACGTGTTAACTTGTTATGGACTTGGTCCTGTGTAACAGGCAATAATGAAAGCTCTGTTTTTCATGAGACTCCATATATAAAGACTTACTGGCAATTTTCATAGTCAGTGTACGCATTTACAGAATCCAGACTTCTTTCCAATTTACTCCATTATTTACTATAAATGAAGCACTTCATAAAACATTTTTTATCGTTTGGTAGGATTTCTTGTTCTTCTGTTTATAAATGAACTTTAATAAGTGGTGAATAAAACTGAGGGTGAAATTAGTTAAAATAATTTAACATTTAAAAGATTTAATAGTGATTTTCTTTCCTTGTGCTCTCCCACTTGAAACCATGACTTGGCAATTGGCTGATGTCTGTTCTGATCGTGCGTAAGTCAAAACCTTGGTCTGACAAATGATACTGTGAGAACAGTTATCTAAAAGTGCCTGGAGCTCTCTGGCAGAATCAGGCCAAGGAACTTGACGCTAACTCTACAAAAGGTAATGTAGGTTTGCAGTTGGCTATTGACAGAGTAAGATTAGATTTGGTTCTGTAAAGCTGTTGTAACTATGGAAAATGAAGACCTCATCATTTACTAGTTAGTCCACAACATTTTTTCTCAAGAAGTGAGGATAAGGTCAATGGTGAGACCCAGAAGCTTCCCCACCTCCCCTAAAGAACTGCAGGGAGAAAGACCAGGGTAATTTAACTTTGACATAAAGGTCAGACATATACTTTCTGTATTATATTCTATACTCTCAGAATACCGCAGCTGACAGCAAGGAACCCTCCTTTCTAACAGATATCAGGTGTATTTCAATAAATATTGAAACTATGGATAGTTTTCTGAGTCTGATGTGAACACCAGATATTCTAAGGCTTACTGCACGTAATTTGTAACCTCCTTAGATGTCCAGGATTATCAGCATTACCCACCTATCAAGCACTACCCTCTTTTTGGGTCAAAGAGTCATCAAAATGGGGTCAGAGGACGAGCTCATTATTTTCAGTCTTCTCAACAGTCTGCTCCGAGTATGTCTCTTGGCTTCTCCGTGACGTAAATGGCATTGTTTGTGAAACAATATAATGTTTATAATGATTTGCAAAGCACTATGAACTGTGCATACTAAAGATACTCAAAAAGCATTAACAGCTGTTACTTAGTGCAACAAACTTTTATAAAATTCCAAGGATGTAGACTAATTATTTGTTGAACAATAAACCCGCTTATTCTATAATGGCCTTAACTTAAATCACCTATCAAAACTTCAATAAATTGGCAATAGCTGTAAGATAAATTAATATAGAAATTAAAATATATTTTAATCTAATTTGCTACATGTGAAGTAGCAACATTTTCAGAGGTTAAAATAAATATTAAAAAATAGTGCATCCTTACCAAATAATTCAACAACATTTTCAGAAACCATAACGTGTCTGATTCCAGTGTGACCTGCTGTCACTCCACTGATTTAATTGGTATTACTCCTGATTGACACCCGACCGAAGAGTCTGGAACGTCACATCTGCATGTGGCGTACCTCACTGAGCTGCTGTTTCCATCCGTGACAAAATAAGGTTAAAGAGGTGCCAAATTCTAGCTTCTACAAAATAAAGCAAGCAGCCGTGAAGGTAAGACCCCCTAACTGCAAGGCTCTGCCGCCCCGGTCTCCCCGCTCACGCCTTGCGCCTGTGGCCGCCCGCCGCCGCGGGGCCCCGCGCCTCCGGCGCCCCGGCGGGCCGGGCCGGGCCGGGCCGGGCTGCCTGCGCCAGCAGTGCCCCCTGGCGTGGCGGGCGGGCGGGCGCCAGGGTCGCCTCCGCTCGTTCTCCTCCGCCAGCCGCCCGGGCTTGGCGGGGTCTGGGGGGCCGGGAGCAGCAGGGAAGCCCTCGCTCGGGACGGGGGCGGCGAGAGGAAACCGCTGCCCCCCCCCGCCGGCCCTTCAGGGCAGCGGTATCTCCACATGGGCATCGGGGGGAAAGGAGCGACCGGAGGCGCAGAAACCTTCTTATTTTTAGGGACGGTAAAATGTTGTGGTGGCTCGTCATTCCAGGAAGCCTCATTAATACTAATTATAGCTTCTCAGTACAGCCCCATTACATTGCTGTTAAGAAATAAATTAAAAAATACAAACTCAGGGAACTGCCAGGTCAGTAATGAAATGAGCTGAATAAAGTACATGCCTTTTTAAAGAAAATCTTGAGAAGTGGGTCTGCAATGTTTAATCTTGAAAACAAAGACGGTGCACCAGAAAATACTAAGAGGCTGAAATAATAATCTCAAAGTCAGGAACACATTAATTGGGTGAAAAAACATTTCAGAACATGAACAAAAAGTGCTTCCAAAATGACGCTTATAAAGGTTAACAATAATTTCGTTTCTTAACACAAAAAATAAAGTTGTATTAAAATCATACTTGCATTCCCTATTAATACAACTCCACAGATGATCAACTGATTTAAATTAGAGAACATTTAATAGTTTTTCTTTTTTTTTTTTCTTTTTCATTTTGTGTGTTTGGTGCCGCTTCAGCTGTAGCCGTCGCAGCAGCAGAAGGGGCATCTCCAAACATCTGCCAGGTCCTTTGAAAAGTACCGACCACTAGCGCTGGAGACTCCATTTTGAAACCAGGGAAAAGTTAACAACTGACTTTGCATGCCCCAGGAGCCGACGCTCTCTCTCTCACAAATAATGATCTGTATTACATTCTTATTACACTAAAGTGAAAGGAATAGAGCATTTGGGAAAACATAACCAACACATAGAGGCTGCTGTGTGTGATGACATTACGACGTTATCCTGGCCAGCAATCTGTTACTTCTCTCTCCCCATTTGATAATATGAACAGTCAGTGGAAAAATGTCCCATTCACACTTTGCTCCTCTGCTTTTTGTTCTCTGTCACCCTCCCTAAAACACCACACAAGCCAACCGGGCTGTAAACAGTTTGTCAAATTCCAAAGCCTGGGATGCGTTTACGCCAGCCTATCTCTATCAGGACGGAAGTGCAGAGCTGCTGCGGCAGCCACAAAAGCACTGTCTCTTACATCCCTCGGAACCTCCATTACCTCTCTTCTTCATGCTGGAGGAGATTTTCAAGTACAGATTCGGTCAGGAGGCCATACTAGCATTTCTGAAGAGCGTCTCTTCTGTACCTTCTTTTTGTCACTGTTTCACCCCGCTCCTTAAGTTTCTGTGCTACTTACAGCAATTACAACTCGAGTGACTCATTGCACTGCAGTCCTTGGAGTCACTCCCCCATACGAGAAAATAAAAGCTTTTCCTCCTTGCTGAGAGATTGGTACTTGAGTGAGACAGTGGCAACACAGAACTGTCACCCAACACTTCTTGTTGAGACACACAGCTTTGTTACCTTTTACTGATTTGGTAAGAACAACAAATAGGCAAACTCAAATTATTTGAACTAAAATGCTCACAGTGACACACCCAGTGCAAGGCAGTGACTTGCAGGTGGAGAAACCCCCGCTCCCTAAAAGCTGAAGACTGTAAAGTTACCTACATGTGGATCACCTTTTAGATTCCTTTGGACTGGCAGCTTCTCCACCTACCTATGTGCAGTTTTGCATGGCAACAAGGAAGAGAAAGAAAAATAGTAATAGAGAAAGTGAGATAATAAAAACACAAAATAGGAAAATATGCTAAAAAGAAGCTCAGCAGCAGAATAAGAAAACAAACTTTCCACTGAAAACAGTAACAGGAGTCTAGCCAAGAAACAATGGTCTTGTTATACTTTGGAAACTAGAAGTGGAGTAATTCTAGGGATATCTTGTTTAATCAGTAATACATAAGAAGTATTTTCTACTACCCTAATTATGGACTTAGTCCTGTAAATCATTACTTACATAAGCAATTTGCACTTACAACAAATACTAAATGCTTGGAAGATGTTTATGCTGTTTTTTAAGAATTTGTTTATTAGGAGACTGAAACAAAACAGTAAATTGTAACATCTAATTTTGAAAAAGAGATGGATTCAAGTATTGTGGCAGTCTCCTCCTTTTAAGGTGAACACCACAAATGCTGGAAACATTTGGATTAAAATAAAAAGTTTATCATTTAGGCACATGAGGATCAATCTGGCAAATACCAACATGCAAGCTGCTCCTGTGTTCAACATCAAGCACGCTGTATTTTACTTTTGAGATTAGGGGTTATTTTTAATCTTAAGTTCTGGACCTTTATTGTTATTTTAAAATGTGACTAGTTATCTGTAAATATTTATACAAATAAGTATTTTACAATACATATCATGAAGGATCACTTTAAAAACAGTACACTTGCAGAAAAAATATTAAGATGAAAATATCTTTTATTAAACTACTAGTCATACAACATTTATGTTAAACATTAAACACAAATTATGATATATTCTTGTTCAGAAAAGCTTTCAACCTCTGATAATAGTATTTGACGGTTTATACATGCAAAAATGGAAAGAAAACTTTTATTATTCTCCACTAGAGGGAGGGAGAGCATCTTTTGTTGCTAGGCAGATTCTGAAAACAATTTAATTCTACCTCATTTAAAGCAATAATGTCAAATTTGGGAGAAAAAAAGAGAACAATTTAGTCCATTATATTACAAAATATGAAGTAATTTCTAAAATACTAAAGCACAAGTAACAGAAATGGTAATATTGAAAAACAGTTACTAATTTGACAATGAAACAAAATGACCTATATTGTACTTTCCGTTCTGTACTAAATGGGAACTGTTCTTACAGCTACTGCATGGTTTTCACTGCTTGCTCAGGAATCAGAGCATGAATGCAGGCCTTTCACCCAACAGGTCACCCTCTATCTCAGAAGCTCAGAGAAGTCTTACCTCCCCAAAGACAATTTGACAATAACTGCTCATAATTTGTGGATGTTTCCTTTTCCTATAAAAACCTTCATGATCCAGACCATAATATCCACACAAATGATCTATCACTTTTAGTCCTATGAGTCTTGATCCTGTTGGTTTGCAGTTTGTCATATGGTGAGAAAACAAGCGATGGTCTGTGTGCCCGACACAGCATGTGGGAACTGCTCCACCTCACAAAAGCATGAGATGCTTGGTCTGACTTTAGAGACTACTGAACAAAACCAGGTTTCTGATGTGTGTAATGTCTTTTGGAAAGTGGGCGCAAGATGCACAGTACCTGTTGGGACTACCATGGACAGCATATAATCAAAGGTTGAAATGTTGACTTCACTTAGGGCTCACTGGAGAAATATACTGCAGAAAGGGTGAGAAGAAATATTCTGGGAGGGGTTCATATGTAGATTGGCATAGCGATAATGTAGCACTGAAAGTTTAATTGACTTTGAAAAGTTGCAAATGTTTCTTTATATACTGAGATATGGACAAACTAAGCACAAGGCAACAATTGTTTAGTTTGTGCTCATATCAATTTCAAAGGAAGCCCTGTGTTTACTGCTCAAGAATGAAAACTTAACAAAGAAGCATAACCCAGGCTATAATATAAATGTTGGAATTTAATTTTGAAGTTTACAAAATGCTAACAAATAAAAGAAGCATAAAATATATTTCTATTCTGCACTCCTGTTTGTATTTATTTAAATTTTCTAAAGATCTTGAGGCAGTTTAATAAAGATTGAAAAATGATGGTCCAAGGATTACATTCCTTTTCCCTATCTCTGTTTAGGGAAAACTGTGGCTGTTGAAAATATGAGTGCTACATAGACAAAGATTAAAAAAACCCAACAAAAGAAGCAAGTGACATTGGAACAGTAACTGATACGGAAGGAACGACTCTATCTTGGACACGTAACATCAGCTTTTGTACAAATAGTTCTGGCTGAACTCTCACAGCGATCTCTATTACAGGACGTCTGGGTTTTGTTGGCCTAATGCAGATCAGTCACACTCTGGCCCTCCAAAAAGGCCCGCGCAGCTTTGGAGAGCACGACAGCAGCAAAGTCCAGGAACAGTGAGAACACCCTGGCAGCTTCCCGCAACCTGAGAATATCTGGTTCAAGCAGATGACCTTATGAGATTTGACCCACTACTCGCACAATGCAACTTAGCTGCGAACTGAATAAGTTACCTACTGTAACTTGGCTAAAATATTTACCTCTCTCATTCCAGTGGAGGACAGTGTATGCCTCTCCTCCTGTCACTAATCATTGTTTACTTGTTCTGTTCTCATGAATCATATTGCAGTTCTTGTGTTTAAAAAATAGCTTTTCTGAAAAGATATTGCTTTGGGATTTTATACACATCAAGTTATTACAGTGTTGATCTTAATATTTCATAACAGTGATGATATTTCGTGAACAAAAAAAATGCAATACTTTTTCGCAGTGGTGCTACAGAGCAAAAAGAGCAACAGAAAAGAAAATCACACAGTTCAAATCCACCTCAGAAGAACTTAAAGTTTACAAGCACAAATACTGTTTTATATAATATTTTCAACATATTTACAGATCAGGAGATTCTTTCGACCTAAGAGTCTGTCAAGATAAGCATAAAGCAAATTACAGAACAAAGCTAGCAATATATTTAAAAAACTATGCTTAATCTGCAGTAAAAACAAATTTATTGGTTTAGACAAGACATACGCAAAACATTTACTTCGTACCCACTGGAGTAAAGTATTTCAAGAGTGAAAATTTAGAAAGCTACTGCACACAGATTAATACTGTGATTTGAATGCCATAAACCCTGGTACCACTGAACTCAATACTTCAATTTATATTAACTAGTTGAGTGCTAATTTGACCTTACTGGAATTTGCAGTTAATTTGGTATATTTGCAACAGGTGCAACCCATGACCAAGTCACACAGTTCTCACTGAACGCTCTGAGATTTCTTCATGCACAGGTTTGACCCAGAGGAGGAAGTGACTGCAGCGCAACTGTGAGTCATATCGGAGGGCCCCGAGTCCTATCTCCTAGTACGGTACTTCTGATGTTTAACCAACTGCAACCACGCCCTTATGCTCATGTGTTTTAAACCAGAAAAGTGAGATACCAGCATGTGAAAAACATGTTAGTGTTACAATAGCACTTACAACTAACAGGATCTTTTTGATAAGATAGTTTATTTTATCTTCTCAATATGCAACTTGGATTGCTAATGTCAGAGGCTGAAATTAATTAACGCTGCAAAAAAGGACTGTTTTATCACACCTTCCTTTGTTTTGTGAGCAAGTGCCATTTCTCCTGTGTTGTGACTTTCTGAAGCAGGGAAATAACTGTAAGGAGTGGCAGGACATCCATTTTCCCATTGACTTCTTAATCTACAACCTGGAAACCGAGGTTTGGTGCTGTTGCTGCCCCTGAAGGACTTAGAAGTATGTGGGTGGCAGCAGTTCAGTTCAGAAGCAGAAGCCACTATACATACTCCTACCCACCCAACATCCCCTGCCAGCTCTTTAGGCTTCTCCTCTAGGTCAGTGTCCTTTTCCCACTCACTTTCCCTCTTCATTCTTGCTGCACTCCCCTTTCCTGTGGCAGGAAGAACCTGGCCCCGACTCCTCATGTGTGGAATAGCAATATTCAGTTTTGCTGGAGGAATCTCTAATGTGATTCTTGTCAAGGCACTGATGATACAGCCATGCCACTCTGAGGCAGGATTGTTAACCTCTTCAGCATCCCCATTATTAATACACTCCAGGAAACTTTGACATCTCTCACAGGATACACTAACAGTTTTTTGGACATGATGTCTCTGAAGGATCTAAGAAAATTGGACAGAACCTCCTGATCTCTCCCGTATCTGTAGCTGCTATAATGCATCAGCTTTTAGAGAGGGAAGAAAGAGAAAAGGCAAGTAGTTATTGTCCAAATGGAAATCTCCATGCCGGTAATGATAAAAATGTTGCTTTTTCTTCCACTTTGGAATTCCATTCCCATGGTCTATCCTCAGTCTTGGGTGAACTTGAAGACAGCAAGTTAGTTCATTCTTTACCATTTGGGTAAGACTCTGCAGCTACCATGGGAGGAGGCGGGAGAGTTGCTGAACATATTCATACTTGCTTGGGGTATTCTTTGAAGATGTTGTTTTGTGGTAAATCCACCAAAGATACTAAGAGTTCTCTTCAAAAAGGCAGTGGGAAAATCAAGAAAATATGCATTATTTCTGTTTGGCAGTCTGGAGTTGCCAAAATGAAGAGGAACCACAAGTGTTTAGGGTGTTACAAGAAAGGTGTACTACCATGCAATCGCTATGCCAAATTAAATTATTAAGTTTGGCTTGTTTTCCTTTTTTTCCTTTTTAACTCAGGACCGATGTAACATGCCCTTCCAAATATACAGAATTGTTCAGTAACCCAAAGAGGTTACTGAAAGAAAGAGAAGGCAAAATATTTAAATACCATAAATTATCTTTCTTTTTAACAATAACTGTGTAGCAAGAATTGACCAGGTTATTTGGTGATACTTTGCACTGGTTAAAAGTTCAGTGATCGAACAAAACTGGGAACAAGATGCTTTTTCTGTTCTGTATCTTGATGCTGCAGCAACCAAGCTGTTACTTCAAATCTTTATTTCCTTATCAATCACTGCAGTACTACCATTTAATGGAAAGTAGGGTGGTGACTTAATGAGGGCTTTAGGGAAGACAGTAATCAGCACTGCAGCAATAGTAGAGGAAAAGTGCTGGGAAGCTAAATCAGCACTTTATATTTTCATCGATACACATTTTTAGAAGGCTGAGCAGTCTGTAAGCTCTCTAGCACAGCTGCCATTTTGAGCAATGGGGATTAAGCAAGTGGTTAAAGCCCAAGGCGAGGAAAAAGCTGAGGAGTATGAACTGTTAGATGGGTGAAACTGGATGGATTGCTGGGCTTGAAGGGTAGTAATCAATGGCTTGATGTTTAGTTGGTGGCCAGTGCAAGCAGAACACTCTGGGGTTAATACTGGGGCCAGTATTATTAATTACCTTCATTGTAACTTGGATGATGACACAGGATGCACTTCCAGCAGATTTTCAGACAATACTAACTTAGAAGGGGTGGTTCTCAAACAAAACAGTGGAGCTTCAGTCAAAAGGACTTTGAGAAAATTAAAAATTGGGTCAACAGAGACCTCATGAAGTTTAACAAGGAGTGCAGAGTTGTGCACATGGGGTTGAATAGCGCCAGGCACCAGTGCAGGCTGCCTAAGCAGTAGCCCAGCCGAAAAGCATGTGGCTGTCACAGTGGACACTAAGTTGAATATGAGCCAACAGGATGTTTTCATTGTGAATAAAGTGAACCATAGACTGAACTACATTAGGAAGGGAGCATGGGCAGCAGATGAATAGAAATTATTATCCCTCCTTATTCAGTGCTAGTGAGTCCATGTATGTCCTAGTCTGGGTTCCCCAGTTCAAGAAGGATGTCAAGAAACTAGAGGGGGGCATGCAGAAGACTGATGAGATGGTAAGTGGCCTACAGCATATGACTTGTGAAGACATGTTGAAGAAGTTGGGCTTGGTTAGGCTGGCAAAGAAGAAAATAAGGGGAGATCCAATAACAATCTACAACTATCTGAAGTGGAGTTGGCAAAGATCATTGAGCTGAACTCTTCCCAGTTGTAGCGAATGGTAAACAAGGAGGAAACGCCACAAATTGAGTCACTGGCGTTGTGACTGGATGTATGCAATTGTGTGTGTGTGGTGCTGCACAGGAACGTACTGCCCAGAAAGGCTGTCGAGTCTCTATCCCTGAAGGCTTTCAAGGGCAGGCTAGGCAAAGCCATGGCTGGCCTGAAATACCACAGGTCACAATCCTGCTTCCAGTGGAAGGCTGGACTGGGTGGACCCCAGAGATCCATTCCAACCACCACTTCTATGACTGTAAAAGTCTAAGCCACCATAGTGGTCCCCAGACAGTAAACAAAACTGAGTTACCAATTCCTCCTATTCCTGCCTTCCTCCCTTGCTCTCCCCCTCTGTTCCTCTGTCCCTTTAAGTTATATTATGACATGTAATTACCATCATGTTTAAGGGACTAGTAAAAAGTCCTTCCTTTTCAGTTGGGGTTACTCTGCTTGCCACCCAATCATTTTATACAGTTCTAAGGCACGAAGGTCTGTCAGACTTTGTTTACATCTTCTTTTACTGGATCAGGCACCTTATGCATCTTTGCTAAAAACTGCAAACTTTTTCTGATACCATAGCATTGTTCTTCCCATTCTTACAAAAGGGACTTTTTTCCTTACTGAACATCATTTGTACCCTCGCTGCTAGACCTGCACAATTTAATGGTTAAAATTCAAATAGAGCCATACATACTCATCTTCCCAAGAGACAACATAAATCCAAGATTTTAGCCCAGAACCATGACATACAAACCAGAACTGCTGAAGCAGTATGACATAGCTAAGTGAATTCTTCATCAGATCAAACTGTAAAAACAGAATCTCTGTTAGCACAAGCATTTAAGCACCCAGGTGGCATCTCAAGTACTAGAGGGAACATGGGTTAACAGCCAGTCAAACAAATATATTTGTGACAGTAAACCTGTTTCTGTGGTGGGCTTAATGAAGTATGTCAGCATGTTAGACGATTCAGAAATCAAAATGTAGGTGTCTCAAACTTGGGTAATAAACACTAGCCAATAAGCAGCAAATTTCAAGTGTCAAGTCCCTAGCATTAAACCTTTTAAAAAAACAGACTCCAGCCAAAAAGCTAATGCCAAAGTTAAAATCTGGGATACGAATGCCCATAGCCTGTTGGGCAAGGTATTGCAAAACACAAACTAATCGGGAACATGTATACTTCAGAATGACACACATTTGTAATGCAATACCATAATCTTTCAAAATAGAAAATCTAGTTCTGTTTGCAAATGAGAAGTAAATGAACCCAATCACAAGTCTCTGATACTAATCTAGTTGTTTATTCTGGAAAAGGACTATCTTCTTAAGACTACGATGCAAAGTAGTATAAGATTTATGTAAAGACTGAAGCCATAGCCCATAGTCTGCCACACACTTGAAACAAAACCAGATAAAACTGTTTCGTATTGATATATTTGATGGACTAGATATATAATGGAACAGAACATTAAACTTTTATGAAAAAATATATGAGATTTGCATGTGTAAACAGCACATAGGCCAAAAAAATATACAAAAAGTCCGAAACATGTATTTTTAAAACCACCCAAACCAATTCTCTTTAACAAATTCTGAACCACCATGTTATGCACATAGACAGCATGTACAACACAATTAAAACATTCCTGTTGGTCTCTCCTCATTTCCTCTTCTCTCAAACTACTTCTTACGCCTTCTTGAAAAGCCGTTATTTATGCTACTCAGTACACTGCTGTAGGACACCAAGATTCTCTGATGATGAAAGTTTTGTACACTGGCATACAATCACTTCAGCCTGGGTAAATTCACTACAAATAGGCAAAGCAATGTATTGCAGAATGTATACCTCATTAATGTCAGATTATTCAGAAAGATATAACTGAGGTCCGGATACTGCTTTGAAAAAGCAGGAGTATATTTCTGCAACTCTTTTCTTCTCCTAAGTGAGGAATATTTTTGAAGCTTATTTATTGCACAAATAAGGTACTATACAATGAAGCTTTCAAGCTTCATTTTTAGCGTGGGTTGGCTACATAAATTCAGCCAGCTTCTCTGAAGTAAACATAATCCAACGGCCATTAAAATCTTGATTCTGGCTGCTTTTATTGGATTATATCCTCTAACTGTCTCAGATGTAAATTTCCGGCGATAACCTGTGCAGCAATAAACTTCATTCAGCCACAAGAGTGTGCATGTGAGAGGATTGCAAATCTCCTCCGCCAAACCAGAATCAGCCGGTATCGCAGGAATGAAAGAGCGTGGAGATTTGAAATTGCAGGGAATGGAGACAAGGCGGTGCAGAAGACGAGCAGCCTGGGTAGCAAGAGGCCCAAGACCGGTGGCAGACTTCTACCGAAAATAAGCCCCGGGGCAGCGAGCAGGGGCGAGGCTGAGCTGGCGCGGGCGGCTGAGCGGAGCCGGGCGCAGGTGGACGCCGGAGTCTGCAGCAGCTCTCGGGGCGCGGAGCAGCGCCGCGGGTCTGGCTGACAGCGGGGGCCCGGTGCCGTCGCGGGCTGGGGCGGCGGCGCTGGCGGGGCCCGGCGCGGTGAGTACCTCGGGAGGAGCCGGGAGCCGCCGGACGGNCCGCCGCAGCCCCCGCGGGCAGGGGATGGGGAGGCGGCTGCGCCCGGGCCCCTGCCCCTGCGCCGCGGGCTCCGCGACAAGCGCTGCTCCCCTGGTAGCCCGGGGCTCGGGGGACGGCAGCCCTCCCCGTCTGAGCAGTGCCTTGCATCGGTGAGCTTAACTTGAATGCTGGGGAGAGCGTGACGTGTGAAGCTCCCAAATTTGTTACCTTTCCCTGCCTTCGGGCTGCTCCAGTAACAGCCTGTAACCGTTTATGAAATAGAGGTACAGCGCCTGATGCAAGCTGCCCATTCCCTTAGCACCAGTGGGAGAAAATGCGTGTTACCTGAGCCTGTTCCCGCTTCCCCGGGGACGTGGGACCACTCGTGGGTCACACTGAGGCAGAACAGCGCCGAAGGGTCTCTCGGAGAGGTCTTCTGAGCAGGGCCTGGGAAACAGCCCTCAGGGGCAGAGGGCAGCAACCCGAGTCTGGAAATTGAACTGCCGCCGATTTCATGCAAACTTGTGACCCTGGCAATTAGCTTAGCGTTTTAAGCATTTAATTTCCCTGATTTTCTCTTCCTTGCTGGGCATGCATAGTTACGCACTGTGGCTCTGGTCTGGCAGAAGTAGCTAGTATCCACAGCTCCAGTGAAGCCATTGACAACTGAAGTGCTCAATGTATTAGCAAGTTGAAGTTAGATTGCCAAAACTTATGGCACTGGAAATAAACTGGTTTTAACAATGTTTTTTCTGTATGTCTTCAAAAGACAAATAGTGATGTGTGGCATGTCTACTGGGAATATTGTGAAGCAAAACTCATTACTTTTTATAATGCATTTATGAGTTAACCATTGGAAGTGCCTTTAAAGTAAGATTTTATTCTGTACTTTTTAACACTGAGGCAATCAGGTACTGGAAGAGGTTACCAAAGTATATGTAAATTGTTCATCATATGGACTTTTAATATCAAGATCGGATGTTTTTCAGTGATCCAGTTCAACTACAAGCTAGAGAGCCATAGCTCCACTGACGGTACAGGGAACTTTGGTGTTTTGCTGCTGACTTTGGTCTCATTACAGCACCTGCATTTGTCCCTAAAATAGCTCATGAGTCAGATTTTCAAAAAAGCTCAGCATCTTCATGGCGCTAATGTTCGGGCCAGTTTTCTAAGAGCTCTGCATTCTGTGTGTGCATACAATATAAAAGCTTTTCTGAAAAAAAAATCTAGTGCTTCTCCAGCTGACCAAACAAGAATCCAGATTCTCCTGCCTTTAAATGCAGTCCTTGTGAGGGGCTGTATTCAAACACTGTTACTGTGCGTGGGTCTTCACTACCTTGCTCATTGGGGAAATAGGGCTGGCTTCACAAATGAGCTGCTGCCATTTTCATTGCAGTTTCTCTGGGATTTCACAATTGCAAAGAGCCCCTTGGGCTTCTCTGCCTTCCATGATACCACGTTCTTGGCAGTGCTGTGGTGTGGGAAGAAGGCTGAGGGCAGGTAAGTGCATTTCTCCTGGGTGCGACAGGTCACGGGGTGATGAGCCAGTCGTGAGGAGAGGATCCAAACATCCAGTCCTTGCTTTATCCAGAGCCTGAGAGTTTGTGCAATTATTGGAAATGCCGTTCCCTGCTTTTGATTGTATTCACTCTGAACTTGTGACATTAGTGGAAAGTTAATAGTATAAATAGTGTAAAATATACTCATGTATTTAAAGACAACAGCCCAAATTTTCAGTTAGTACAGAATCTGAGTTACTCCGTTCACTGCCAGTTTTCAGTAGTGAGGAGCTAGCCCTGAGGCACACCTTCTGGGAGCTCACAGAATACATAAGAAGCTTTTTTAAACAATTTTTGCTAACTTTCTTTTCTCTTTTGACTGTTGTGAAGCTGATGGCTCTTTTTATTTCTCTGGAGAAGAAAAGAAGACAAAAAATTACCATCTCTGGTAATTTGTATCATTACATTTCTAGTCTCCATGGAAACCTGTGTGGTGCTCCACAGTCGGGTAACATTTCAATACATTGCAGCAGAAATCAGATGGAGGGAAGACTGGGTTCTGCACCTTGCCTGTTAATCAATTAAAAACTGTTTTGAAGTTATTTTCACATTGTGTTGCAGTCTTCACTTAGAGAAACAATGGAAGAAATCAAAGTAATCAAATTAAGCTGTTATGGCCTGATCCTACATACACCTATGCACATACCCTCTGCCACTCAGTTTGATTCTGATATGCATTGACATTAATTTGGAAGAATTCTTTGGGTTTAGTAGGATTATATGGATTAATACTATGGAAACTGAAAGCATAATAGCAAACTGTTCGTCAAATTGACTCTAATAAAAGTTTAAAGCTTGCCAGAGAGGGAGTAACAATCTCCTTGTTGTAATTTATGTAAGCAAAGCATTTTGAAAATCAAGAACCTTAAATCTTTATCTTTCTTTGTCTTCACTCTTGTTCTTCCACTACTCAAAACTGGTTTCTGCTGAAAACAGATGGTAACTTCATCTACCTGCCTCTTCAGGATTTCCGTTTTTTATTCCAAGCTTTATAAACTTGAACACAAAGGCACTTAATCTTACTGGGACGGCAGAAGGTGATACGGAGAAGGAATATACAGAGAGAGAGAAGTTTTTTTGTGACCACAGTCAACCCATGAAGAGTGAGTGCTCTCAGCCACCTACAAGTAAGTAAAGTATATAGTAATAGAAATAATGCAGCCTACTGTCAACCCATAAATGCTGCTGCGTAGACAGCCATGATAATAAGGTACATGAAGAAATACATTAATTAGAGAATTTTCTAAGCAGTTTACATTTGAACAATGAAAACCCAGTATTCGCTTTACAACTGCACTAAATCACAGTGGTGAAACACGGTTGTGATTTTTGCCATTCACTGTAACCAAGCGACAAAATCTGATAATTTGTATGTATGTTGAAGGTATTTACTGCATTTGTTTCAGAATACCGTGGAGAAAATGTATGCTAGTCGAGAGGATATTGGATACGATTTTGGAGATGACTCAAAAGTTGGAAGTAAGCCAATTAAGCCTAATCCAAACATCGATGGAGGATGGGCTTGGATGATTGTACTTTCCTCTTTCCTTGTGCACATACTTATCATGGGGTCCCAAATGGCCCTTGGAATACTCAACATGGAATGGCTTGAAGAGTTTAATCAAAGTCGTGGCTTAACAGCATGGGTTAGCTCCCTCAGCATGGGCATTACACTTATTGTAGGTATGTTCCAGCATAATTTATTTCAAAACTACAAAGATTTTTAGAATATGTTTGCCAGTCATCCCTCAAGTATTTCCTTACAGTTTTGCATTTTATTAGCAGAGCTACCCAAGTTCTCCTGAGTTGCCTTTTTAAAGTCACCAGGACAAATTTTACAAGTTAGAGGGAGAAAGGGAACAACAGGGAAGATGATAAAGATGACAATTACTGCAGGAGACAGCATGAGCAGGAAAGGATGCCTGTGACTTCGAGGTCTCACTAGAATGAAGAAAACAGATCATCTGTGAAGCTTCTGGTCCTCCCTGTACTGTATCTGGGAGGAGAAAATGTTGAATTTGGACAGTTTATATTTCAGTTTGGCAACTGAACTAAAATTCATTTTCTAAGTTGTTGTTGGATCAACCCAAAATAATATCTGGAGGGGTATGTTTGTGTTATATACACACCTCTGTCTCCCTAAATTAAGTTTGAAAAAGTTGTGTTTAGGTCTGCCTAAAATATTCCACTGAAAACAAAATAAAATGTTTACTTTCTAGTTGTGAAAAAGGCCTGCACTCCCACAGCATTAGTATTGGGAACAATGTTTTCAGCTTCTTCCTCGGTTTAAACTGTCCCTTCTTCATGGGGCAACTTTGATTTTCGGTCCTGTGGGTATTTACTAAGTATTTGGTCGGTTGGTGAAATTTTTCTTTTCATGATTTTAAACAGGGAGAATAAACTGAATCGCATGAGTAACCTGATGTTTAACATTTTATTTAAAACATTAAGATTCTTCATGTGAAAAATTATTAAAAACTGTAGAAAATTAAATAAATAATTTAACATTTTTTCATGTTTTTTAACAGGTCCTTTAATTGGTTTATTCATCAGCATGTGTGGGTGCCGCAAGACAGCTATAATTGGAGGGATGTTGAATGCCCTAGGTTGGATACTGAGTGCCTATGCCTCAAATGTGCACTACCTCTTCCTTACGTTTGGAGTGACAGCCGGTAAGCTGTACTAACTTTTGAAAGTTCTTTCAATTATTTTTGATTCCTTTGAAGGTTATCTGGGTGAGTAAAGAGGGAAGTTACTCTGTAAAGTTATTCCAGCTTTTCTTTTGCACTCTTTACAGCCTATTATCTTTTCTGAAAACTTACTTATTTTCTCAGTGGATTGGGCCCAGTGACTTTTGTTGTCATTTAAATCTGCCATGTGAAGATCGTATTTTTATCAGTTTCTCCCAAGTGAATATATTAGAGGACATTTTTAATTACAAGAATTAATGTAACCCCAACTCCAACAAGTGGAATTTAAAAATGTTAAAACACTGTTGAACTATATATCTAGCTAACTCCTCTCTTTGTCACAGGAAGAAACAGCAAATGTTTTCTACAGGAGCTGCTCCCCATTAATAAAATACCAGATTATGATAACTATGTACTGCTTCAAAAACTATATTAAAGGGTATTGTGGGTTACTACTGGTAGGCAGCTAAGCCTCACACAGCTGCTCTCTCACTCTCCTGCAGTGGGATGGTGGAGAGAATCAGAAGGGTAAAAGTGAGATAAAGACAGTTTAATAAGTAAAGCAAGAGCTTCACATGCAAGCAAAGCAAAATAAGTAATGCATTCACTACTTCCTAATTTAGCCATTTCCAGTATTGTGTAACCGTTACTTGGGAATACTAAGGCCGTAATTCTGAACGTCCCCCCTTCCTCCTCCTTTCCCCCAGTTTTATTGCTGAGCATGACGTCATATGGCATGGGACATCCCTTTGGTCAGTTGGGGTCAGCTGTCCCACTGTGTCCCCTCCCAACTTCTTGTGCACCCCCAGCCCACGCACTGGCAGGGCCATGTGAGAAACAGAAAAGGCCTTGATGCTGTGTAAGTACTGACCAGCAACAGCTAAAACATCCCTGTGTTATCTACACTGTTTTGGTCACAAGTCCAAAAACATAGCACCATACTAGCTACTATGAAAAAAAACAACTCTATCCCAGCCTGAATTAGGATAATGCATATGACCGTATTTCATACGTAGCTTCTAATGAAGGATATTCAGATTACATCAACAACCACTAATAAATAGCAATTAATTTTGCTGCATTTTTTTACAACCAAAATCACTGAAAGCAGTGATTTGTCATTTTTATTGGAGTTAGGTCTCTAGAAAACCTTTTGACGTGTAAGAGCCCAATCAAAATATGAAAAGGCATGCATGTTTAGGCATCTTTCTTGAAAACCAATAGATCCTTAGTGCCTGAATGCTCAGTTTCTAGCAAAATGTGGCTTCTTGTGAAAAAAATTAGTTACTTTAAGAAAGTTATATAAAAGAACCCAGTATTATCTACTTAAAGCACTACTCCATTTTATTCACTGTTCATTTCTGGAAAGAGAAACTGTTAATATGAAATGAAAACATTAAAGTGATCCAAGTGAGAAATACAAAATTTGGCCTTTAATTATTAGCTGAGCAACACTGAGCAATTCAAAGGGCTTTGAAATATTATTCACTCCACAGATAACGTGGCCAGTTATGTTTGCAAACGAAGGATGGTATCTGTGTTATACGTGACAGGCAGAAGCATTATGAAAAAAAATGGTTTGCAATACTAATAATAGCTTCAGTACCCTCCATGCCCTCAAACTACACTTTCACAGAATTTCACAGAAATCTGCAGAAGTTTTGTACATAATTTTTTATCTAGCTCTCTGGATGGAAAAAAATTGAAACTAGCAAGAATCACTGCGACGACTCTTTATACCACCATACCACAGATTTCAGTAATGTTGTAAATTCCTGAACAAAAAACAATAATTACAGGCAGGGTTCTGCCCTTTTAGGAATTTCTGTTTCCATATATATTGAGTATAATCAAGAAGATAATCTACACACTCTTTCTCTCAGCCCTTGCTCCTTTCAGAAAGAGCATACCGAAAATACCAGACACAAAGGCAGAAATTATACAGAGAATTTGAAGAGGGGTGAAAACCATATTTTCAGAAAAAATCTGAGGCAAATTTTTACATGAGTTGAAGAAGTGAGATGCTGTTGCAGGAGTAATTCTGGCCAGAAAACCAGTGTAGAGATGCCTGAGATGTTTCCCCCAGCTCCATGAGACCTCCATTCTCCATTCCCTCACTTGCCATCCCCTCACTCACTGTCCCCTCACTCATGATCTCCTTACTCACCCATTGCCTCAGTCCCCGTCACCTCACTCACCGCCACCTCAGGGAAGTCTCTTTCACGTTCTCATGGGCACTAGATGTAAGACTGCTGTTCACTTACGGTGGCTGCCTCCTGCTGCGATCACTTCTGGGCCTCCATGCAGTGCTCGTGGGCTTACTCATGGCTCCTGTTTTCCCTGTTGGTGACCCGCCATGCCAGATGCCCTCATGCAGTACGTCCCCGCAAGCCCAATCTTGTCCCCCGGCCGCAGCCACCCTGCCGCCTCAGCTCCCGTTCCCAAAGCGCCCCTCACCTCAGTGTGGTTCCCCTCACAGCGTTGCCCCCTCACCTGGCTGCCAGCTTCATCCCAGCTCCATGGGCTCTCTCCCTGCAGCAGCAGTATGGGGGGGCAGAGGAGCCTTCGCCCCCCTCACCCATCCCGGGGAGCCCCTGAGTGAGGTCCTGGAGCCGTTGGTGGCGGGGAGCCCCTGTGGGCTGGGGGCAAAATGCCCCCTGGGGCCCTGTGGAGAGGGAAAGCAGAGCCGGCCTGGCGGCTGCCGTCACAGCGCAGAATGACAAGTCTGTGAGGAAAAGGAGTGGAGAGGCCTGTGGCCCTGTATGTGTCTGTAAAGGCGGCATGCCTTTGCATATGATTAGACTACGTTTTTCTCTGTAGCCCACAGAATGAAAAGATAAGATAAAACAATTTTTAAAATGTCTTATTTCTCAGGATGCGCAGGGAAGCGCAGTAAACACTAACACAAGTACGAGCCCGGGCTGTTTTTTCACAGCAGTCGACGGCAGGCCGGTCTGACGAGGCAGGGAGTCTTCTGCGGGGCAGAGAGATTTCCTAGAGTTTGTGGCTGGGTTTGGGGAAGCATACCTTGTGCAAAATACACACCTGATCATGTATTTGCATAGCAAAGAAATAAATACTTCTAACAGGCAAAACAAGTCAGCTCTGACCATGGTACACTGCCGTGACGTTGAGGTGCTTTTTTCCAGGCTTTGCTGGAATAATAGCTCTTTCTCCAATATAGGTGTAGCTAGATCATGCTGTAGCTGCATGAAGCTACATTATCAGCTATTTAGGAAAACTTTTAAGTCCAAAACACTCATCTAAATTACGATCACAGTTAATTCGGAAGCATCTTTTGCATACATCTCTTCCAGTCCAAATCCCCTCTGTCAGGAATTTGCTATGAGAAAAATGAGGCAACTGTTACCTTTAATGATGTGTTTGTGCAACTCTCAACACTTTCTGCTTGAAATAGGTACCATTAACACCCTGGTTTTTAACTACAAGTGAGGGAATTTCTACAAAATTAGAGATCTGCCTTTTAAGAAAATGCCTGTGCAGCTACTGTGTGGCCCTCCCTGGACTTCTCTGGAGTGCTCAAAGAGAAACCTGGAAGCCACCCAAGGTCCTACCACTGGGCTAACCCCCTGTGCTGACTCCTGAAACGTGTCTCACGGTCACTGTGGCTCCACAGTTACAAAGCAAGGACAAAAACTCAGTCTGGATCTTCATTGCTGGTGAACTTTAGGCAAAAGCAACAAGATGTGCCCACTAAGCAATTTCTGGTCACTGATACAGTCAGATGCAAGTATGACAAATGCAGACATTTCAAAATAGGGTTCATTTACCTTTGTCCCCATATTAACTGTCACTGATTCATTGTGGGATGTTTGGGGCTTTCCAGTGGTGTCGTGCTGAATTGAGGTAAAAGTTTTCTCTTCCATGTGTTTCAGTTTTTCCAGCAGTTAAATAGCAGTATTGTATTCTCACTGGAATGAGTATTGCAAATTTTGGAAAATACTACAAGACAGAAACAAAAGTTAACATGAGAATTGAATATTTATTCTTGGTTTTACTACGTTTGTGCAAAAGTTAGGAATAAAACTGATTCGGTTTTCACTGCTTTTTATCTTGTTGGCAAAAAGTTCAGATTGACTTCGGTTTTTATTTTCATAGGTGTTGGAAGTGGCATGGTTTATCTGCCTGCGGTGGTCATGGTGGGGCAGTATTTTCAGAAGAGAAGGGCACTTGCACAAGGACTCAGTACCACGGGAACAGGGTTTGGAGCTTTCCTAATGACTGCCTTACTGAAGTACCTCTGCACCGAATTTGGGTGGAGGAACGCCATGTTCATCCAGGGTGCCATCTCCCTGAACCTATGTGTCTGCGGGGCGCTTATGAGACCACTCTCCCCCAAAGATGTTGATAGTGAAAAATATGTTGTGAAAAGTAATAGCGAAGATAATCAGGCAAAAGCTCTGTCCCATTCTGCAGAGACTATAAAATCTAACGGAGTCCTCAGTGAAGAACTGGAAAAAAAAGAAGAGGCAACAAATGAAGAAGTGCTCGACAGTGTTCAGCACATAGAAATTGGAGGTAAATCTAGAAGCGGAAGGAATATGTATGGACTGCGCATTCTTAAGACAGTGAGCCAGCTGACGGTCACAGTCAGGAAGGGCTTTGCAATATGGTACTCCAGCTACTTTGGAGCTGCATCACTGTTTACCAATAGAGTATTTGTGGCCTTTATAATTTGGGCTTTGTTTGCCTATAGCAGCTTTGTCATACCCTTTATTCATCTTCCAGAAATAGTCAAGCAGTACAACTTATCTAGTCAGAACAATATATTCCCTTTGACATCCATTATAGCCATTGTTCATATTTTTGGTAAAGTGATCCTTGGAATCATCTCTGATCTCCCGTGCATCAGCACGTGGAACGTCTTCCTCATGGCTAACTTTACCCTGGTCACCTGCATTCTTGCTTTGCCACTAATGCAAACATACGTTAGCCTGGCTGTGGTTTGTGCTCTAATAGGATTTTCTAGTGGCTATTTTTCTCTAATGCCTGTTGTGACTGAAGATTTAGTTGGAACTAAACACCTTGCAAATGCCTATGGCATCATCATTTGTGCCAATGGAATATCTGCATTGCTTGGACCACCCTTTGCAGGTAAAAAGTTCAAATCTCTAACCAACCGATGTTTGTACAATAACCGTTATATTATTAAGATTTCTTACGTTCTGAGCACATGTAGTTAAAATTACAGCTGCTCCAGAATGGACCGTAACATCCAGCTTTACATTGTACAAATTTACAGATCACATCTGCTGGGTATCAGCTCACTATTCACACACTACAAATTACTGTCCTTGCAAATAACCCCAAATCTATTGCAAGCTATCCTTTCAATGGTATGTTTCTTTAAAATATTACCATATACGTTTTTAAAATGGAAAGGTTTAGCCTATTTTTATGTTTTGTGTAGTATATGCACTATACATACTCATGCCTTTAGATGAAAAAATGATGAATAGTTTTCAGGGTAGGCAGGTGTTTGTACCATAGTATTGCCCCCAAGAACTATAAAGTGTGTTTGGGTGTCACCACTGCCAATGGATGTATTAATTTATCTAACTTAGCTTTGCCTTCCTTCAGCCAGAAATACCTACTTTGGGGACTGCTCTGCTCATAATCTCTTTACTGCCATCCACAGCAGAAGGTAGAAGTGTATGTATGTTACCCCTAAAGTTACTTAGGTTTAAACAAATATTCATTATAAATTTTGTCATAGAAAGAGACAGGGAAGTACAGGAGAGATATAGGTACTGATTGTCAATACTATAGCCAGACTACCTCTGTCTTTTACAGATACGCAAATCAGAAGAAAGCAGTAAGAAACCTTGTGAGTAATTGCCGTGGTCAGCCAGGGGTGGCACTAGGCTGAACTGGAGCTATTAGCAGCACAAGCAACCCAGAAAAGCGGGCATGCTCTCACCTTCTCTCCCCACCATTGAGTGAGCTGACATTATTTAGAAGAAAGCTGATTTACTGCCCTTTGAAAAGCAGCAGTGTTTTACTCTACCATGTATTCCTTCAGCACCTCTCAGTCTGTGCTGAACATGTCTTTGTATGTGGTCATTCGTAGAGAAGCAAACAGCATGCAATTAGTTGATGTAAAAAAAGCTTCTGATCTTGAGGTTAGATCGCAATGCAACCAGGATGACATGGGGGAATTTTGCTATTTTGCGTTCTCAAACCTTTTTGAAGTAACTTTGATGTATTTTTGCAAAGGAATTAAGGTTGGAATGAGAGTCATTGCAGTACTGAGATGGTATCTCTTGAAAAGTCTTTTATCGGTATTTAACTCTTGAGAAAGCTATTGTGAATGTGTTTGCTTGCACAAGTACCATTTTCAGCACAAATACAAAACATAGCCTCATTCTAGCTTCTATGAAGAAAACTAACTCTATCCCAGCCAAACCAGCACAACAAGGCACAGCATTTGAACCAGCCTGCAGTATCGGGCATTTTACAAAGAAAATAGTAGGGTGAAAGAACTAATCGGTTTGGGATTCCAAAATGTCTATTTTAAAGTCAGACCTGTGATAACTTATTTGAAAAATCATAGAATCATAGAATCATTAAGGTTGGAAAAGACCTCTAAGGTCATCGAGTCCAACCGTCAACCCAACACCCCCATGCCCACTAAACCATGTCCCTAAGCACCTCATCTACATGTCTTTTAAATACCTCCAGGGATGGTGATTCCACCACTTCCCTGGGCAGCCTGTTCCAAGGCCTGA